>JAJOZX010008502.1:0-175000 GCA_023014485.1 Bathynomus jamesi
CCTCCAGGAGGGGCCCAAACCTTTTGTCGATGCCTGCCAAAAGTGCGTCGACCAAGGCGCTGCAGTAGACGAGACCCTTGGACTTCAAGTCCTTAAGCCTGAAGATTGTCGCAGCAACTGTTGGCAGCAGAGTCCCAAGGTAGGCTTGTTCCTCCCCCTGGATCTTGTCGAGTGCTTTGGCCACAGGTGACATAATCTGGAAATAAAACAATGGAGAATTAGTAAATTGTAGAAATTCAAATTTGTATTATTCTGCAATATTATTCTGCTGTATTTTACAGCCTAATTTTGCACTGCGGAAATGGAAATTCGTTCATCACTATTAACAGTGGCGGATTAATTGCACACCTGCTCAGCACTGAAAATAATAGAAACTTTTAAACGTTTATTTATGAATTTTTTGGGTTAACGGACTTGAGTTAACGGAAGTTAAATAACGGAAGTTAATTGTCCGATAATGATTTTCAAAGTTAACTTAAAAGTTAAATCGTTAATGAAAAAGTTAACTTCGTTAATTAACGATTAACGGATTAACGGTTTGTGCCCAGCTTTGGCTAAACCCATAGCTGCAATGAGGCCGTTGACGTTGTTACAGTAAACCAGCAAAGCTTCTTCGTCCAACATGAAATATTCTCAAAACTCTTCTTCACGGCTGCGATACCAGAAGAATGTTGTTTCTGGAGCTAACAAACGATTTTCATGAAGACGTGACCCTAGCAACTGAGCAGATTCTTTGGACAAGCACAAATCTCTTGTCAAATTGTTCAACTCAGCTTGGCTCAAGAGTTTGGGTTGACTTGTCTCGGCAGTAGGTTGGTATGTACCAGATATGTCACCATCATCCATTTCTTCATCTGAGTCGGATGACGAATCAAAGTTGTCAGGCGGTGTTGGAATTGGAATTTCTGGTCCATGAGGCACTGGCTTTATGGCAGATGGCACGTCTGGATACTTTATGTTGCTTGTTTTTTCGATTTATGCCTAAAAGGAAACAAATAAAGATAAGATAAAGACATATCTCATATATTGTCAGGCATATTTTTGTAAGTATAAAATGAAATTCATACTAAATTCATACTAACTTACCTTGTAGGTTTGTCATACAGAAATAACAGTCAGTAGTATGATCTCTTCCTTCCCTCCGCACCATTAGGACACCAAAAGGTAGACACTCTACCTTCTTGTGGCTCCAGCACCACAGACTTTCAACGCACATTTTGCAGCATAGGGGCAAAGGCTTTGTCCTGGTCACCAAGTTTAACTCCAAAGTAGGCGTGATAGCTTTTCCTCACAAAATGTGTGGTTTGACTGCTGGTCTGACAGTGACTTTACCACAGATGTAGCAGAACCTGTTTGGGTCATTCTTGCACATTCTATTCATGCTGAAAAACAGTAATGACAATCGTAATTAGAAATAAGTTGTGTCTGTTTATTATATAGAGCTTGGCTAACACTTGGCTAAAATGTAAGTCTGTTTTAAAAAAATAAACTTGATCATTTCATAACGATTATCTAATTTTTTTTAAAAATTGAGATAGCATAAAAACCTGACCTGATTGAGCAAAATGAGTTACATTTTTTAATTCAGCATGCAAAACTTATAAAAAACAACTAAAAAAACCTTGACCTCAAAAATGACGCAGACCAGTGTTATTGTCCATATATATCAAATGGAGTCAAATATTTATTAATTAAAAAATTTCAGATGGTTTGGGTTCCTCAAGGAAAGGAGCAAAAGCTATTCAAATAATAGAAAAAGCATGTTGTTCTTTAAAACGAAAACTAGAAACAAATTTAGAAATCGAGATCCCAAGCCCATCAAAAGCTACAAAGTTGGATCATGAAACTCAAAGGTATGAATTTTAAAATGATACACTATTATTAAGTAGGAATATACCTAAACTAAAACTGAAGCATAAAAACAAAATGGAGGTATTCACCTTTGATAGTAGAAACTAAAAGCACAACTCCCTAAAGATTGGAGATCAGTGACGTGCACAGACTTTCAGAAGGGCAGGGGCTCAGTTGAAAAAAGGGCACTCCCCTAACATTTTTAAAAATGAAATCCGCAATGCCATATACACTATATATATGTATACACACACAAAGAAAAATTTTAAAATTGTATGTGGTAAATATTCTTAAATTCCATTAAATTCAATGCATTATTTTGTATATAAAGCTGATTAAAGAAAATAAATGAAAATTTGTTGTAAAAAGGCATGTTTTTATTGCAAGATTGCTTCAAAAATATATTTCCCTTCACTTTTATTATCTTAGGCCTAATCTAATCTAATCTAGGCAGTAGACCTAAATCCTAATTAAGCTTTTGTTAACCAAATTCACAATATTTAATAGCATGCAATTTCTAAATAGTTACTTTACTTATAACTTTTATAAGTATCAATCAGCAGGATAAAGGGCAGAAGGATCTACCGTAATTGTCGTCCTTGCGGAAAAATTGCATCGTTTTATAATAAATAATCTAGGTATTTTTATTCACTTTTAATGAAAATTGTATTGTTTTTAAAAATCAATTTCATATTAAAAATGAAAAGGTTATGATATGTTGTTTAATAAATCATTTATTAATTTAATGAAATTCATGCCAGTACTAAAACCCAAAATCCATCGTTTGACACACTGGTGTACTGATGGGCCTAGCCTAGTAGGGGACGTGGACATTTTTACCAACTTTACGAGTAATGTCATACAATATTTTTTTGAGTAATGTCACACTGCTTTGGATTCCAACTTACCATAATTATCAGTGAGAAATCACTAGTTAGCTTAGGTTAACGTAAAATAAACAAACAGTAAACAATACACCCACATACCCGAGAGACGCAATCAACAGTGAACAGCTGCAGTCAGTGTTACGGGAGACGCCCTCCCTGATTGACAAAATAATAGTAACGGTATGTTAAGTTTATTATTCTAATAAAAAAATCATAGATCAAAGTAATTCCAGTTTTGAAAATCTGTTGAAGTAGCAGTAACTAAATAAAAATATAACTAATTAATTCAAATTTATGTCGAATCAATATATTTATGAATTTTGACTAAAAGGGCACTTTTGATATGAAGAAGAAAAAGGGCAGGGGGTCAAGCACCCTAAGCCCCCCCCCTGTGCACGGGCCTGTTGGAGATCAATGGGCCCATTAAATCATTTGGAATTCATTTGTCACAAAATAATTTTGGTTTAATTTGACTATCTCAAAGAATGCTCATTTTGTTACACTTGAAATCAATATTATAATCCAAAAAATTTAAGATGCACATGTAATGTTTTGTTTGTAGCTATTATACATTCATGAATTTGTTTCAGGTCAATGATTCATCTCATGAATGAACTGGTTGAAGCTTTCCATTCTACTGACAGTTGAGAGGAAATTCAAAATATTGACATTATCTCCATTTACCATATCAAAAACTATAAATCAATTTCAGACAACTGAATATTTAGTTAAGAAAAGCAGAAATATAAAACAAAGACTTGGAATTATTCCTGAAATTGAACCCATGTCAAAAGGAAAAGTAATAACTAAAGGTTACTAAAGATTCTGTTCAGAAATTTTTTGAATCAGATGAAATTAGTCGTTTGTGACCAGGTACAAAAGACTGCCTGAGTATCAGAAATGAAAGTGGGTATAAAGAATCTGTGCAGAAAAGACTGGTGTTAATGAATCTGAAAGAAGCTTTTAGTATCTATAAAAATAATCCAGATAGTCCCCAAATTGGCTTCTCTAGTTTTGCCACCCTTCACCCCAGACATTGTGTTTTAGCTGGAGCTGCTGGTACCCATTCTATGTGTGATGTACATACCACCAGAATGCCAAAATACAATTCTCAGCTTTGGGTGTCAAAGGGTTGGAATACACAATTCTTATGGAGAAAGCAGTGTGTGATGTCAACAATGGGAATTGCATGATGCAAATATGTAATCTCTGTCCAAAAGAACAAGGTATTAAGAATTTTGTGCTCACTTTTCAAAGTGTTAACGATCCTGAATGTGGGGAAATAAAATATAAACAATGGGTTACTACAGATCGATGCAATATGGTTGAAAAAACAGAATCTGTAGATGATTTTATAAATTCATTAAGCACAAAAATTGTCAAATTGACACGTCAGAATCTGTAGATGATTTTATAAATTCATTAAGCACAAAAATTGTCAAATTGACACGTCATCACTTTATAGCAAAGAATCAGAGTGCATTTCTAAAGAACTTGAAGAATAATTTAAATATCCATACAGCTGTAGTTCTTGGTGACTTTTCAGAAAACTACTCATTTGTAGTACAGGATGCAGCCCAAGGTTTTCATTGGGAAAATACCCAATGCACAGTGCATCCCTTTGTGTTACATTATAAGGAACCAGAAAGTAATGAAACAAAACATGTTATAATGTTTCAGACCAACAAAGACCCTAGGATCCACTCATGGCTGGTCTACCTAACTGTGTTCGTAATTGTGTATTGTGTATGTCCTCCGTGGTGGCGGAGGGGACCTACAATTTTATGTGGGTTCTGAACCACAAGAACATAAGAAATTTATGTAAAAACTGCCTGTACATTGGCAATGACCAATTTTACAAAACTAAATAATTATCACTTTAAAACTAATTAATTATCGATTAAAAACTAAAAATAGAATCTCTGGATCCAGAGGATCAAGTCATAATAGACTACTATCCACAAATATGTTCACTCTATATCTATAACATTCAAGTTATTTTTTTTAATCTCCAAATACAAAACATAACACTACAATGGTTTATACTTTTTTAAATACACTCATACCTATTAGAAAATCCCACCTTCATATCAAAAAATTACATTATTTTACTGACAGATGTGCAGGACAATATAAAAATCATTTCAACTTTGTTAACATTTATAAACATGAAGAAGATTTTGGGCTGGAATGTGAGTGGTATTTCTTTGCCACAAGCCATGGTAAGAGCGCTTGTGATGGGATTGGGGATACAGTGAAAAGATCTGTAGCCAGAATGAGTATGCAGAGAACATTCGCAAATCAAATATTAACACCAGAAGACATGTTTGAATTTTATTCAAACAATATAAGTGACAGCATAAATTTTTTTTTAAGAAATTCTGAAGAAATTGAAGCTATGGAAAAAATTTTAAGTGACAGATATGAAGAAAGTATGCGGCTAACAGGAACACAAAAATTCCACAGATTTGTACCTATTAATACAAATAACAAAAACATTTGAATTATCTTCTGATGAAGTTGGTGAGGTGAGGATTATAAGCAAAGCTTTTCTGGGTGAAGATAATGTTGAAGTTAATCCAAAAATAGGAGAGTACATAGTTTGTACTTACAATGATCAGAAATGGTTGGGATTTGTACATTCCTATAATGAGGAATTTGATGACTTTGAGGTTAGCTTTTTGCACCCATCAGGTTATAGTATTTACTATTACTTTCCACAAATTAGAGATACATGCCACATATCAAGAGACAAAATTTTAGGTTTATTAAGCACACCAACTTTAAAGCCAGGAACAATGCGTATTCAATGTGTTTTCCCAGAAAATGAGTTGAAAAAAACTCGTGTAATTATGAATCAACTTCATGTGATGTGTGTTCAATTTGTATTTTTGCTGTTTATTTTCATCCATGTGAATATATCATTTGTAGTTCTCTATTTTAGTCTGCAGGCATAAAAATGTCAAAATTTCATAATGTACATATTTTTTCAATAATTTTTAAAATATCTTGCAACTTCATACCCACGTTTTTTTTCATTTTGTATTTTTTAACAATTAATGGAAGTTTAATAAATTAAATTTTTTTTTTGGATTTCACTGCCTAGGGGGGTGGGGGTCAAAAATAAAAATTAAAAAGGGGGGAAATTTTCATTATTGTTCTACACATTTGAATGTGGTATCATTTAATAGATCTCTTCATGCTGATTCTAAAAATGTATAGTTTTATAGGTCTACGGTAAGATGTTTGGGAGTTATTGGCCATTAAAGTTAGGTGGTAAAGTGGGGCCCCCAAGATTTTGGGGGCTCATATCTCAAAAACTATGGGTCATAGAACTTTTTTATTTTGACCAATGAAATCAGCACCCGGAAGAACCCCATATGTCAATTTTCATCAAAATCCGAGTTGGAGTGGTGACATGCATTGGGTGATCTCTCCTGGAATGCCCCAATATATCCATATAAACATTGAATAAGTAGGGGGATAATATCCCCCCTCCCTGCCTGACACCATTGGTCACAGAGAATGGCTCTGAATTAACTCCACCCCATCTTACAATCATTGTCTGGTGATTATACCAGAATATTAATATATGAACCAAGTAACCAGGTACATTACGATTTACAAGTTTCATGAATAATTTGTCATGATTAACATGATCAAATGCTTTAGAGCAGTGGTTCTTAACCAGGGGGGCGCGCCCCTAGAAACAGGAATTTCTCTAATTGTATTTGTTATTCTCTTAACGAGAGCATGGGCTAATATTGAGAAGTTATTGAGAATGTTATTTTGATTGAAGGGGGGCGTGGAGGGAAGGACCAATTCCTAGAGGGGGCATGGTAGTAAAAAGGTTAAGAACCACTGCTTTAGAGGCATCCAGGAAACACAAAAATACATTTGCATCTAGAGTTTGGTATTTACAGACCATTTCCTTCAAGGCATACACACACATATCAGTACTGTGTTTCTTTTTTAAACCAAATTGGTTATCACTAGTACCGTATACAAATAACATTCAAGTCTATTAATGAGTATACATTCAAACACCTTAGACATAATACTGACCAAGGCTATTGGCATATAGTTATCTTTACTGTTGATTTTACCCTTTTTATCTTTTAGTACTGGACCAAAGCAACAGATAACATTGTATCCAGCAAAACACCATGTATCAGTAAACCTGTAAAGCACAGAGCTAACAGAGGCACTAATCTGTCACTATTAAATTTCAGATGCTCAGCAGAAATACCATCAATACCACATGATTTGTTACGATCTAAACATTTTATGGCTTGTTTAGTCTCAAATACACTAACTCTCATATCTGGACTATAGGTAGCATCACAATTAACATTATTATTCTTATGTACCGAGTTAAATAACTCATTGTAGTGTTCTTTCCAGTAGAATCACAGTTTAGCATTGTAAAAAAATTTTTTGGCAAATCCTATTTTGCCATTCTAAATTATTCAACCAACCAAAAATAAATGGCACTCCAACACTTTCAATTACTTGTTTACGTTAATTAGGTCAATTGAATGCCCAGTTAGGTCAACTGTATGCCCTTGATGATTGGTTAGGTTGTCATGATATTTCCATTAAAACTAACAAAATATCATATATTTTTGTTAAAACTAATGAAAATATCATTATATCATGATATTTTCATTAAAACTAACGAAAATATCATGACTTAACCTAACCAATCATCAAGGGCGTACAGTTGACCTAACTGGGCATTCAATTAACCTAATTAACATAAACAAGTAATTTGAAAGTGTTAGAGTGCCATTTATTTTTGGTTGGTTGGATAATTTGCAATGCCAAAATAGGATATCACAAAAAAAAATTTTTTTTTACAATGCTAAACTGTGATTCCAAACAAAAAATGGTACTTTCCTGTTATCCTGGACCCCAGAATTTTTCCAGTTGCCAGACTTCACTTTTGACAGAATATTTTCATTAAAACTAACAAAAATATCACAACTTAACCTAACCAATTATCAAGGGCATACACAGTTTACCTAACCAGGCATTCAATTAACCTAATTAGTTGGTAAGGTTAGATTCAGTCGTGATATTTTCATTAGTTTTAACAAAAATATTCTGTGTCAAAATTGAAATCTGGCAACTAGCAAAAAGTCTAGGGTCCAGGATAACATGAAAGTACCAAAAAAAATTTTTACAACTCTAAATTGATTCTACCTTCCTTCCATAATTTGACTATATTCCCAGTCCCAGTTACATTTTCAATATTAACAGGGAGACACATTGCACTATTATTCATTATATTTAATTCTTCCCAAAAGTTTCTTAGATTCTTACTGGCAAGCTTTCTAGCCAGAGCATCCCTGCTTAACTCATCCTCATGATTTTTTATATACCTTAATGCATACTTGAACCTGGCATTAGCCCTCTATTTTTGTTGTAATACAGGGCCTTGCCTTAGCTTCCCTTGTTCACACCACATTAAAAAAAAGCATCTCTGGATGCATTATGAAATTCAGCCACATAATTGGGTTAATATTCGTTTTAATGCTTTGTTCGTTTTCGATAGAAGGAGACATTCTATGACAATTTAACATACAAATTCGTATTCAGGACACCTTGAAACCTCAGGGAAACTGATAAAAATCAAGGAAATGTAATAATTATTTTTTATGGAAAAAAAAAATTTAGACGTAAAAAGCAGCCATTATAGGCCATTGACCGAGTATTTAGCTCTTAAAATTTTAACGAACGTCGCCCTCTCCAGTTTTATGGGGAGACATCTCGTGGCAAAATTAGGAAACATAGGTCAAAACAACCAATTAAAACTGGTTTTTGTTTCACGTGACCTTATCCAACCAATCAGAGACGTACATTTTGAATCTCTGATAATGCATACTCATTTTTTCAGTCTCGTTTTCATTATGATTTGCGAAGGTTGTGATTTGGATTACTATGAATTAATACAAGATATTTATAAGAAAGAAGCTGGTGCTGAAGCTTTCTTTACGAGTCACTGTGTCTTACCTAGTCGTGTTATTGTTCGCCTGATCCAGCAACATATTAGGCCTGGGACTACAATCTATTCCGACGAGTGGCGTGCGTATTCTCAACTTGGAAATCTAGGCTACATTCACCGGACAGTCAACCATTCACATTCAAAATATTGAGCGTTGTTGGAAAGACGTGAAGAGCTGGATATTACGGTCTGGCAACAAAACCCAATCCTATTCAAAGTATCTTGCATGGTACTTGTTTAACCGTGAATATCCCTCTCAACAACGTCTCCACAAATTCATGTTGGTCGCCGCGGATTTGTACAGGCACCCTAACGGTGCTATTTAAGGTAAGAAATTGCGAAAAAATGCGGGTTAGGTCAGTTTAGGTTAGGTTAAGTCAGTTTAGGTTAGGTTAGGTCAGTTTAGGTTAGGTCTCAACCAAAACACATTTTTCTGGTGTTTTTTGGTGTGATTTGCTCAAATCTGAACTTCGTTTCTTTGGGAAATGAGCCATTTTTGAGAAATTTTCAATTTTAAAATTTCTCAAAAATGGCTCATTTCCCAAAAAAACGAAGTTCAGATTTAAACAAATCACACCACAAAACACCAGAAAAATGTGTTTTGGTTCAGAAAGGAGGAAAAGCACTAAAACGAATAATTACCCATAATTGCTCCAGCCAGGTCAACATGTATAATTTTTTCTCCTAAAGGTATTTAAGTCTAGGCTAGCATTATTGAGAGAGGAAACACGTTAAGATTCGGTAGAACACATCCACCAAACTCAATATTGATATTTATACAGTGAGATAGAGTGAAAAAAAACAAGAAAACTTTATTCTATACTAATTTTGCTGGAAACTCCTATTTATCAAGATATTTACTTTCAAAATTATTAAATTTTGGTGCCATTATTCACTAGTCAAACCATCTTGTCCTGTGTATATAGTCATGTTATTATCACTAACCCTTTAACACCAACTGGGTCGAATATGTACCATTTCAAATACACACATTTAGACTTAACCCTACAAAAATGTTCGTCATTAAAGGGTTAATCAATCAGCAGCTGCCCCATTGTCACGTGATACTCCTGAGCAGGTCCAGTGGCTGAAATTTTAATTCAAGTCACTTTAGAATGGCTGTCTATGATGGAAGCTTCCACTCTGAGTGGGACATCATCTAGGCCTAGGTTAGGGGCACTACTTACCTTTCTGGGTCCCAAATTCATTATGGGGTACCCACGCCCAGTTAGGTCAACTGTATGCCCTTGACAATTGGTTAGGTTAAGTTGTGTTATTTTCATTAGTTTTAATGAAAATATCATGACTGGTTCTAACCTAGCCTAGATGACATCCCACTCAGAGTTTCCAATAGTTAAATAGGAATTAACCAATATTTCCAACTAGGTTAGGTTACTTTTGCTGTGAATATTACTAATGAAAATAGGTTTTTCTGGTGTATTTAATGCTGTTTCAATTGATTCTGGCCAATTTAGCCCATCACCAATTTTTTTGAAAATTGGTACACTTATAAATCTCGGTGAGGAAAACAGAATGGCACTTGTTTCAACACTCTAGGTCATATGGTTCCAGAGGTTCCAAGGTCATACCATATTTCAACATGAAATATCTCGGCTACTATTGTACTTACAGAGACCATTTAAACACTATTTTAAAGCTTTGACCTTGTGTAGGTCATTTGATGTCACGACCGATTTTTTCTCCTTTCACCCAATTTTGGGTACACATGTCTACCTTAACCTAGAACAAGATTTTTAGTGTTAAGTTAGTATAGAGGCTACAGCCATTTCAGTGGACCATACCTACCTCCATTTTGACCAAGTACCTTTTTCCACCAAACTTTGGAGTGCCATTTCTTTGGAACTGTTTGAGCTAGTGTTGAGAAAAGTACCATTAGATTTGTCTCACTGAGATCTATAATGTCTGCTATTTTTAAGACAATTTGCCTTTTAAAATATATATTAAAATAACCTATTCCTTTATTTTTACCAATTGAGTTATAAGAACTGATTCTTGCCTAGCTGGGTGAAACCATGAAAAAAGAGGCATCAACATAACTTTATATTTAGAAAAGGCAGTTATTAGGTATTTACAATATACTTTATTTTTGTTTTCTTTCCCGCCTACCATCAGCTCCTTTTACAGAAACATAGTCTTTCAACCCTGGCATTTGTCTACTCACATCTGGCAAATGATATAAGTCAATTACTTTGGCAGCAGTTTCACTATTCAGGCATTTTCCCAAATGCAGATTAGGAGTTGAAAGCACTCCCTTCTCCCTCACCAAACTCTTTGCTTGCCTAGCCATGTAATCTGAGCACTTAAATTCTTCTCTGATCTTTACTTGTGTCCATCTTTTTGGTAGGATAGTAAGAATTGTCAGTTTTTCACTTTGACTTGTCACTTGATTAAATTTCTCTTTTAGTTGTTGAAGAATCTCCAGTTCTATATCATCTGAGTCACTGCATGAAATTGGTTTTTCGTTGCAAGTTCAAGCTTTCTTTTCACAACTACTTTCCTCAACTTTCTCTTTGCGTAACCAGCACTGTCAGAGAGTTTACATGGTTTTATTGGGGTCTCATCAAGTGTGGCCAATGAAGCATTGAATTTACTAAGCTCATACTGCATTTCAACTACATCTCCAATGGTTTCTAGCTCAGATGGGGCACTTGATGAGGTGGATGGTGATTTTGCAAGTGGTTCACATTCAGATACTGGGGATGGACAATTTGCTAGTATATTTTGACAGGTTGCACATGCTTTATGATTATTTGTTAGTTTCAATTCAGGATTTTGATCAATCAAATTTTTAGTCAATGCACGAATGCCTTTTTTCACTTTTCCTTTGTTTTTTTTTAAATGGGTCACAACAGAACCTGCCCATATTCAAACTGCTGAAATCCATGTTTATCTAAAAAGAAAAAAAAACATATGCAGCTTAAAAGCCAGGGTTGGGTTCAATTACACAAAATGGAAACAATTACAATTTTTTTTATTTTTCTTCAAATTAATTACAGTTAGTATTGTACTTCACAATTTCAAGATCAATTGCAATTACAATTAATTTTGTCTGAATCAATTACAATTACACAAATATAACTATCTATTCTATATATCTAAATATATATCATATACGGTATATCTATAAAAATATATATATCTATATCTAAGTATAACTAAATAAACTATCAAAGGTTTATTTTCAATGGATGATGTACCGTATGACTGCCAGATCTAAGGGTATAATTTTTAACAATTGACATTAATTGATCAATTGCATTAGTTATAGCTCAAAAATCAACTACAATTACCTTTATTTTGAATCAATTACAATTAATGAAATTAGGATCAATTAATTAAAAATACAATTATAATTATTCATTGTATCCAACCCTGTTAAAAGCTATTTTTGCTTAGATGGCACAAATAAAATTTGGGACCTACTGATCTTGTTTCAGAGGTCTACAAGAAAAAATGTGCAGTTTGATTTACAGATTGGAATAAATACAGATGCCAAAAAAATCCTTGCTACAAGGTTTAAATAAGCTTATTTTCACGTGGGTACATACTGTTGTACACAATGAATAAATACACAAAGTAATTCTATTAAAACTCATCTAACTCTTAAAACTGAACTTATTCTATAGGGTAGTACCTATAGCCTAGTATAAGGTACTTATATATGTACATAGCTTTACCTTTAAACAGGATAGCAGGTTCAAAGTTCTTCACACTTTTGAATGTCCATATAAAATTAATTAATTATCATATAAATTAATTAATTATGTAATTTAAATTACCTATATTATAATTCTCTGAAATATACAAAAAAATAAAAAATTATAATAGGGCCGGATACTTATTCGACCAAATAACTGGGTTAGTTTAAGTTAGATAATTACCGATTTTTTGAAAATTAGCAGACATTATATATCTCAGTAAGATAAATCTAATGGTATTTTTCCCAACACTCTAGCTCAAACAGTTCCAAAGATATGGTGCTCCAAAGTTTGGTGGAAAAAGGTATGTGGTCAAAATGGAGGTGGGTATGGTCCACTGAAATGGCTGTAGCATCTATACTAACTTAATCAACACTAAAAATCTTGTTTTAGGTTAAGGTAGACATGTGTACCCAAAATTGGGTGAAAGGAGAAAAAAATCGGTTATGACATCAAATGACCTGCACAAGGTCAAAGGTCAAAAATAAGATCAACTTTTTTTTTACCACAGAGGTAAAATATGAATAGAAAAAGTTGTAGAGCTGCTTAAAAGCTTTAAAATAGTGTTTAAATGGTCTCTGTAAGTGCAATAGGAGCCAAGATATTTCATGCTGAAATATGGTATGACCTTGGAAATTGACCTTTTTTTTACAAAATTCGAAGGGCCATATCTCCAGAACCATATGACCTAGAGCAGGGGTTCCCAAATTGGTGTTCCGCAGAACACTTGTATACCATGAGAAGTGTTCCGCGGAACACAATTTGGGATCCCTGACCTAGTGTTGAAACAAGCGTCATTCTGTTTTTCTCACAGAGATCTATAAGTGTGCCAATTTTCAAAAAAATCGGTGATGGTTACATTTTTTTCACCATTGTACTGACATGGAATGACCCTCAAAGCCTTGTAGAGGGAGGGGGGTATCTCTATAATGGTGCATTTGCGGCAAAAATGAAGGTCAGATTCAATTGAAACAGCATGAAATACACCAGAAAAACCTATTTTCATCACCAGTTTGGGTGGATGTGTTCTACCGAATCTTTATCAAGTCGCTTTATTCAAATTTGTCACTCATTTTTTGTGCAAATGCATATTAATGGTGAACATTATGATACTAATAATATATATATAAATACACTCATTTTCGGTCAGATGAGTATAATCTTGGGCTATTTTTTTCACTACTCTGCGACTTAATTAGTTTGTTTTTCTGTTATGGTTATTTTTTTTTTTCTAATTGGATTCAGTTTCATGGTGTTTGTGATAGAATTATGACGTGCCATTTGTGTGGTTTCAACTTTGAGAACTTGATGTCATGTGCCCTAGAAGATAAAACGAAAAGATCAGAAGATATTTAGGTGAAATAACCAATATTAACCTGTTAGGTTAATTGAATACCTGGTTAGGTCAACTGAATGCCCGGTTAGGTCAACTGAATGCCCGGTTAGGTTAATTGAATGCCTGGTTAGGTTAATTGAATGCCTGGTTGTCAACTATATGCCCTTGATGATTGGTTAGGTTGTCTTGATATTTTCATTAGTTTAACCCTTTGGATGCCGTAGTCGACTGTAGTCGAACGATTTTTTGGTAGTCACAAGTGCCATATTCGACTCTAGTCAATATGGTCGATTTATATTATTTTAATGATAATTTAAGTAAGTATATGCTTAAATCAAACTGAGAATCATAAAATTTAATATCAAAGAAAATTTGATTTTTTATGGAAAACTGCATTTTTTCGCGAAAAAACATTTCCAACCAAATTGGCAGCTTAAGGGTTAAACGAAAATGACGAGAGCAAACTTTTCTGGTTAATTCTGATGTGTTTTGGACGTTTCCTGTGGTAATGCATCATTTACCAAATCTCGTAACATGAACATGTTAGGTTATGCTTTATTGTATAAAATGTAGTCAAAAATACATTTTTCAAGTGTATTTTGGTGTGCTTTGTTTGAATATGACCTTCATTTCTTGCGCAAATGAACAGAAATACAGTTGTCATTGCATGGCCCAAACACGTATTTCTGTTCATTTGCACAAGAAATGAAGGTCATATTTGAACAGAGCACACCAAAATATACACTAGAAAAATATATTTTTGAATTCAACTTCAGGCCATGTCATTTTCTGCATAATGACCCAACTGGATCTTAATTTTTGCATGTAACTGTATTTATGGTTTGTTTATATTAACAGTGGAGACACCCAGATAGGCCAAAGGGGCCCTTATGTGCCCAGTATAAAATTTTTACCATGTTACCTTTAACCCTAAAAGGATGACCACTACATATTGGTAACCTTTCAAATACATGCATTCATAACTTAACCCTACAAGCAATTCCAGCATTAAAGGGTTAAATTCCAAAATATGTTTGAATTCTAGTTTACATCCTGACAAGCTAGAGCATCATTAGGGATATGTATATTACTTAGCAATACATCAGACTTATTACAATATTGTTGTTTGCCCTCATCATCAACTTTGGACCAGTCTAACTTTGCTTTACGTGTACCATTTACCTGTGATAGCAACGGAATACAATTAATGTCACACTCAATTAATAGGGACATGTGGTCAGAACCAGGGCTGTGGAGCTGGCACCAAAATCTTAAGCTCCGGCTACAGCATTTTCAAATTTCTGGCTCCAACTCCGGCTTCAGCATTTTTTTTATGCCCAGCTCCGGCTCCGGCTCCGGCTCCTCTCACCATATATTAATGATTGATAAATCTCTTGAAATTGTACCTTGCTACTCATAGGCCATAGCAGGCAGCCACACAAAACATTTCATCACCATCACATGATTCATCAGGCTACTTTTTAAAATTTAGACCAAAGCCTGTTGCAGCTATTAATCTAAATTCTAATGACTATAGCTATGCCTTTGTGGCTTTTTTTTATCATTTATTAATATTATTATTACCTACACCTTTCATGACAAAAAAAAACCTTATTCATTTGTATTATAGAATGTTTATTTGGGAAATGTAGCCTTTTAAAAAAATTAAAATAATTTTTATTACTTTTTATACATCTTCATTACATGCCTGTCCTCAGAAATAAAATGGCTTCTGCTAAGTCATCCTTCATTGATGCTCTTAAATCAGATTTCACTATTCTCAGTGCTGAAAAGAGGCGTTCTACACTGACTTGTGTGGGTGGTAGAGCTGATATAATACTAGCTACATTCCTTATAATCTTTGGATATAAGGGTATGACATCGTCAACTGTCAGTTTAGAGGAGCAGTTGTATTTTTCTACTTCCTTTAATTCAGCATAGAAGTCTTGCTTGAATTTGGTTATTTTCATCTGTGGAGGATTCTTTAATTCTACTTTGAGACATTTTGCATTTGATCTATCTATTCTGTCCAAATATTTTGTGAAATCTTCCTCATCATTTGAAGAGGATGATTGGTTGGTAATGCTGCTATCTTCTTCATTCTGGGCATCTGGTTTTTCAGATAGCGTCGGTAGGGGTGAGTTGAGCCGCCAATTTACATATTTCTATGCCACACCTATAATACCTATCATACATGTCTGATGGTTTCATGGAAGGATAGTTACTAAATGATTTATACTATGCTGTAGGGGTGATAGGCTAATTCTAATATTAATCATAAAAATGGAAAAAGTATGTGGCTCACCATATACTCCAGGTCATGGGGTGAGTTGAGCCAGTCCAGGGGGTGAGTTGAGCATGGTTTCGTTTGTGAGAGTGAGTAACTTTTTAAAACTAAAATTAGCTAACACTAGGAAGACTAGCTACATAACTATTAACATATTCATAGCTATGTAACATATATTGTTTGTCTATTGTTTCTTGGCCTTTTTGTAGGCCTGGAAAGAATGGTCCAGGCCTACAATATGGAACTTTCTTGCAGAACACCTCAAACCATGCAGCAAACACCTCACTCACCATCCACCCATTGTCCGAGAAGGCATAATGCATCCCAGGGTAAGGCTTAGACCCTCGCCATGTGCTCCAGAACTTCTTGCCTTTGAAGACAATGAATGGTGGGAGCTTCTCTCCAGCAGCAGATATTCCAGCCATGACTGTAGTTGCTTCCCTGCCGGAGGTTGCCGTTACACGTGATGCTTTCTCACCTGCAGGTGAAATGATTTTTGTCTTTTGTGGGTCAGTGAACAAACAGGTTTCATCAATATTCCACACACATTCTGGCGCCCTTCAATGTTTAGGTTCCTCATTTGTTTTTTGACATTGTTAAAATACTCATAAATTATTTCTGGGTTACTAGCTGCTGTTTTTCTAGTTTTCTCCAGAGCTGAAGGAATCTTAACCGAGAGTCCATACCTCCTCATGAAGCCTGTGAGCCAGTCATCCCCAGGCAAACCATCCTTGAATTTGCAATATTTACGTAAGTGATTGCCAACAGTAGTGTCACTATCGATGTTGGACTTCACATAGCTCTGGATGATGGTTTGCACTTCCTTCCTCGTTTGCCCAAATCCCCATTGGGCTTTGATCTT
This sequence comes from Bathynomus jamesi, assembly GCA_023014485.1. NCBI lineage: Eukaryota > Metazoa > Arthropoda > Malacostraca > Isopoda > Cirolanidae > Bathynomus > Bathynomus jamesi. The sequence continues at coordinate 16,950 of JAJOZX010008502.1, forward strand.
TATGCACTGGGCAAGCTCCTGTTCAGCCTCACGAGGAAGAGACAGTTGGCCTCCCGATTTCTTTGAGGGTGAAGGGCATGGCTCAGGTCTGTCCAACCTTCTCTGAAGAGTCATCCTATCCACTTTGTATTGCGCAGCAGCTGCTCTGACACTAAAGCCATCATCTTTCACAGCTTTAATTGCAGCACTGAGCTTATCTTTATGAACTGGATCTCTTTTTCTCTGGTAAGTGCGAGGCATTTTGCCTTTCTGTGCACTGCACCAAGCTAGCTTATTTGCAAAGAAAACAATATATCTGCAAAGAAAATAAATGCATTAACATCATAATGGCATCCAAACTGGGATTTTTGTAACTGAGAAACATAGGCTCAACTCACCCCATGGTACCAGAAATGCCTGGGGTGAGTTGAGCCATTACCAAAGTCAACACCAACTTAATGTTTGGACTGATATACCATTTTGGCTCCTAAAATTTAACAATATAAACCTTTCCCTACATTCACTTCAAATTTCCAGACAGTGACATTGAAAATAGTATTGCCAGGCAAATTTGAAAAAAACATTATTTTTCTGGCTCGAAATTTTTTTGAGGTGCAAAACCATAGGATCACTTTGAACCTCAGTAAAACAGGTTTGTTTTTAATTCAACTCAACAACCTGTTGTGGTGTTATAGTACAAGACTTAAACTTTCAACATGTATATCCATCTTTCATGATTTAATTTTTTTTAGGAATTGGGGGCCCCTGGATCAACTCACCCCAGGCAGTCGGGGTGCTCAACTCACCCCTACCGACGCTACCAGCTTTTCCATGCGCAATGCAATGTCATAGAGGGCCTCTTTTCCTTTAGCTTTTTGATCTTCATTTAATAGAACTCTGTTCATTGGGTCTATGTAAACAGCAGCTAATACAATTGCATTTTCTAATAGTAATACCTCTCTTTTCTTCATTGAAGAAACAATTCCCTCAGCAAGTAGTCCTCCTGTTTGATTGAGACGAAATATTAATTCTTTCCATGCCAACAAGAATTCACCAGAAGTTAATTCTTCTGTTTGAAACTTTTTAGTGACAGCAAAAGGGTAACGAAGCAGAACTTCTAATTGGGTCAATTGCATCCATTCATTTTCAGTTAATGAGACATTTTGATTTGCCAGGTCTTCAAGATGTGGTTTCAGATCAAGCAAACGCTTAATCATCAAATAGGTGCTGCCCCCGAGTATCTTGATCTAAAATAGCTCCCATACCTGAATGTTTCTTCACAATGGAGTCTATTTTTGGTGTTCTGGCTGCAGTGGCTACCTGTCTGAACTTGCTGATCATAGTTGCTACATGTCGTTCTTTTAATCCATCCCTTATCGCTAACTGCAATGTATGCACAACACAGCGCATGTGTTGAATATGAGATAGCATAGTGGCTTCTTCAGCAATATCATCTAGAACTTCATCATCTTGTTCTGTCACTATCATTTCATTTGCAGAATCAATTTCAGAAATGTCATCTTCATTTTCCATTATTTCCTTAGTAACTGTCCCTCTATTTAGTTTTTCAATAGTGCTTAGCATATTCGAAGCATTGTCAGTGACAATACATAGAACTTGTTCTTTTTTTATTTTAAAATCTTGTAAGACAGTTTCGACTAACTTAGAAAGATATTCACTGGTGTGATGTGCATGTGTATTCCTTACTGCCAGTGTCCGAGTCACCTTTTTATTGTCATCATCTATATATCTCACATTAATGACAAAATAATTAACTCTATGGCGAATGCATCCATCCATTTTGAGGAACACAAAGCACTCCTTAAGAGTTCTTTGAAGTTCCTCCTTTTTGTGTGTGGCATCTTCAATCACAATCTTTCTAATGCTATTTCTATCCAAAGAAACTTGGAGTTTACTGGCCATTTCTCCATTAAGACCTAAAAAAGCTGGTGTTGAGAAAAAAGATAAAGGTATACTACTATTTTTTACCACCATTTCTATGATATACTTCTTGAATTTATCTGAGGTCATATTTACAGTAACTTTATTACTAGGAAAGAAACTTGTTAATGGTGACATTTGCAATTGTCCCCCAGGACAAATTTTACTTTTAGTTGAGGTGGATGCTTGACTTGCTTCACTGTCTTTCTTATTAACAATTTCTAAAATTTTTGGATGAAATCATTGTAGATGTCTTTTTAAATTTGATGTCTTGCCAGTCTGGGTTGGTACTTTTGTATCATAGCTTGTACAAGAACTAATTTTAGTTTCACATAATTGTTCATCATTATTTTCTTTCTTACAGTGACAAATGAAATATTTTCCATCTGTAGAAACTGTGAAGTATTCAAATAATGCGGACTTTGTTTGACTTTGAGATCTAGTTGTCATTATGAAAGGGCTCAAAAAAAGAAGAATGAAACTTAATATTTTCAATTTTTAAAAATTAAGCTTACTAGTTTAAGTTTCTAAAAATTAACACATTTCCTGAAAAAAATTAAGTCCAATTAGAAATCATTCAAAATAAAAAAAATAGCATAAAAAAATTTGTATCTAAATATGAACTCTTTGTATTGGGCTGGAGCCGGAGCTGACACATTTTTTATCAGCTCCAACTCCAGCTCCACTCACCAAAATTGCTTCAAGCTCCAGCTCCTGGCTCTGGCTCCAGCTCCACAGCCCTGGTCAGAACTATCATAGTAGTACAACACTGCCTGATTTGCATCAGATATACAAATACAATGATCCAACCATGAGGTATAATTTCCTACCTCCTTAGTAAAATATGGTAACATGGTAAAAAATTTTGGTATCTGTTTTACAAGAGTACATTACAGAATTTTCTGATTCTAATTAAGGTAAGATTTTGGTAATATTCCTGATCTGTTGGGGTAGGTTAGGTTATACTGGTATATGAAAACTATGTTTTTCTGGGTTAATATTCATCTTTTCACCCACTCACATGCGGTTAAACCAGTATAATATATTGAATTGCTATTCAAAACTGACTAAGAAAATATATATCTTTTGTTGTGCAAATTTGTCCAAATATATTTTTATTAAAATATATTTCCTGTTTCGGCTATAATTTACTTTTTTCATAAAATATTTTTCCTGATTGGGCTATTTTTTCACTACTCTGCGACTTAATTAGTTGGTTGGTTTCTGTTCTGACTATTTTTTTTTCCTAATTGGATTCAGTTTGGTCATATTTATGATTGAATTATGACATGCTGTTCATGTGATTTTGATAACTTGACTCGTTATGTGCCCTAGATGAAGACAAAGGATTATACATTTCTATCAATTACAGCATTATTCTCTCATCCTTAACTTCCCCGAAATGTGACACTGAGTGCCTAATACGAAAAGATCAAAGATATTTAGGTGAAATATTAACCTGTTAGGTTAACTGAATGCCCAATTAGGTTAATTGAATGGCCAGTTCGGTCAACTGAATGCCTGGTTAGGTTAAATCATGATATTTTCATTAGTTTAAATGAAAATGATGAGAGCAAACTTTTCTGGTTAATTTTAAGGCATTTTGCACGTTTCTTGTGGTAATGCATCATTTACGAGATCTTGTAACATGAACATCTTAGGTTATGCTTTATTGTATAAAATGTATACAAAAATATATTTTTTAAGTGTATTTTGGTGTGCTTTGTTCAAAAATCAATAGATAAATTAAAAATGGAAAAATCTCCAGGGCCAGATGAAATGCATCCACTAGTCATAAAAGCTGCCAAAAAGAATATAGCACAGGCACTAGAAATTATTTTTAATAAATCATTGCTATGTACTGAGATTCCAGAGGATTGGAAGAAAGCAAATGTGGCTCCAATCTTTAAAAAAGGAAATAGAAACTTGGCAAAAAAATACAGACCCATCAGCCTCACCTCCATTATTTGCAAATTACTTGAAAGTATCATTAGAGGTAAAGTTACTGAGTTCCTTGAAGGGTGCAACCTTATAAATGATAGCCAGCATGGCTTTCAAAATGGAAGGTCCTGTCTAACCAACTTGATTGAATTTTATGATGGAGTCCTATTGCATTTGGACAATAAAGAGCCAGTAGATATAGTATACTTAGATTTTGTAAAGGCATTTGATGGGTACTGTTCCTCATGCAAGATTGTTGGTAAAAGTTAGAGGCCATGGTATAAGAGGTCATATAGCTGACTGGATAGAAGAATGGCTAAGAAACAAAAAACAGAGTGTTCATCTAAATAGAAATAAGTCTACTTGGATACCCGTATTGAGCGGAGTCTCACAAGGGGCCTGTACTGGGACCTCTGCTTTTTGTTGTCTATATAAATGATCTAGAGAAAGGCCTATCATGTAAAACCTCAAAATTTGCTGATGATACAAAATTAGGCCATAATGTTAAGTCAGTAGCAGGAGCAATGACAATACAAAAAGACTTAGACAGAGTAACAGCCTGGGCAGATAAGTGGGAGATGAGATTTAATGTTGGTAAGTGCAAGTTTATGCATATTGGGCCAAAAAATCAAGAATTTGAATACAATATGAATGGAATTTGGATTAAAAATGATGATAAAGAGAAAGACTTGGGTGTCACTGTGACTAATGAACTTAAACCCTCAAATCACTGTATGGAAATCAGAAATAAAGCAAATGCTAGACTCAATCTCATGCAGACACATACTGAATAGCCTACAAATCACCCAATATTATAAAGCAACTATACATTTCATATGTGAGACCCCTCCTTGAATACTGTATTCAATTTAATAGTCCCTATTAGATACAAGTAGTGATGGGATGATTAATCGGAATCGGAATTGAGAATCGGAAGAATCGAGCATTTTTCAGGAATCGGAATCAGAATCGAGAGAATTGTACCATGATTTCCGATTCTTAAAACGATTCTTTAACTTTTAATTGAACCAGTTTTGCAATGTAAACTTTAAAATTTAAATGAAAGAGGATAACAAATTTTATTTTTATTGTATTGTAGCTATACATTAAAACATGTATATCCATGATGTGTAATCAAGAAGATTAAAATGAATTGTTACAACTTACAGTCGATTTTTATTTTTAAACCAATCTATTATAATTTCTAATTTATATTACTATACTCATAATGTAAATAGTTAATCTTACCAGAGTAAAATATGACAATTTCAAGAAAAACAAGTATAGAATTATATTTAAAAATATTGAGAATCAGAATTGGAATCGAGAATCGTATCAGAATCGATTTAGTGATATCGGAATTGGAATCGGAATTATAAAAATTTTGGTATCATCCCATCACTAGATACAAAATATTGAAAAAGTATAGAAACAAGCAACAAGAATGATCCCATCTCTAAGACAATTGACATATAAGGAAAGACTGACATATCTAAACATTCTCATCAAAAAGGGGTGGTAAAGGGGTGATATGATAGAGGTATATAAAATGATAAAAGGGTTGGATAAGATAGATTTTGAGTCTCTTTTCATTAAAGATCATAATAACCAGACTAGAGGTCATAGTATGAAATTATTTAAGCCAAGATGTAGAACAAATTTAAGAAAACATAGTTATACAAACAGAGTAATTAAGTTTTGGAACATTCCAACAAAAGAAGTAGTGACTTCAGATACACTTGATTCCTTCAAGAGAAGGTTGGATAATTTGATGTCTGCAAAGGTCATCTAGTGATAGTGTTTAAGCCCATTTTTATTGCATGAATGGTACTAGTTTATTTCATATATATTATGTGCATTTAGGTGATAAATCCCACAGCTCAACACAAGTATTGTGGGATATAGGGAAGCAGCATCTTGGTTTAGGGGATACTCTCTGTCCTTACACACCCCATTTAGAGATTCCTCTGCCGAGCGGTGCCCCCCATAGTACTGTGAGGTATTGAAAAACTCATGATCTTCACTTGCCCCACAAACACCTTTAAATGGGAGACCCAAAATGGATGCACACACATTTCTACATTACTGTGCCATTACTGTGCCAACCAGTACCTTGGTTGGCAAGGTACTGGTATTGATGGGTACCATAATGAAATTGACTAGATTCTTTGGATCCGATATATTTGCATGTCAGTTATAAATAGATATAGAGTGTAACATATTTGTGGATAGTAGCCTATTATGACTTTGATCCTCTGGATCCAGAGATTCTATCTCTAGTTTTAAATTGATAATTAATTAATTTTAAATTGACAATTAATTAGTTTTGTAAAAATTGGTTGTTGCCAATGTACAGGCAGTTTTTACATAGTGAGCCACCTCGATGGGCCGGTGGCCCCTAGTATGCCCACTATAAAAATTTCGGTGCTACTGTAGTATGCGGTCTACCTACGATTGGTTAGGTTTAATCATGATATTTTCGTTAAAACTAACGAAAATATCATGACTAAACCTAACCAATCGTCAAGGGCGATTGACAATGGGATGTAAACAAACAATTAGTAAACAAGATAAGAAGCTATAATTAAAAGGTAGACCGCCGAATCGTAGGTAGACCGCATACTACAGTAGCACCAAAATTTCTTGTTTTCTTATGGCCCAAACACGTATTTCTGTTCATTTGCACAAGAAATGAAGGTTATATTTGAACAGAGCACACCAAAATACACTAGAAAAATATTTTTTATTTCAACTTCAGGCCATGTCATTTGCGACATAATCACTGTCTGAATCTACTGGATCTAAAGGATTAAAATCGGTTTCGGTTACTTAAATTTTTTTTCACCTAATTAACATAAACATGTCATTTGAAAACGTTGGAGTGCCATTTACTTTCGGTTGGTTGAATAATTTGGGACCCCAAAACAGGATAATGTCCCTGAACATCTTAAAGAAATTAGACTTTCAGTAAAATATCTCACTTTAATGCGTAGCGCCTATACTTTCATTTCAACATAAAACTAGACCTCTTTTCATACCAATGATTCCAACATATGGAAGCAAAATTAGCTCCCGCTTCTGCATTACAAATCATGAATGCAGAAGCGGGAGCTAATTTTGCTTCCATATGTTGGAATTAAAGTGAGATATTTTACTGAAAGTCTAATTTCTTTAAGATGTTCAGGGACATTATCTTCTTTTGGGGTCCCAAATTGGTTATTATATAGAAAACGGCGCAACCCGAAGTATGATGTAAAAAACATTTTATTAGGTCAATTTCGATGTGCTGAAGCCAAATCTGTTAACCATTTGGTGTGCAAATTACATTTTTACAGATTATAAATAAAATTACAAATTTTTGAAGTTCATTCATTTGCCCATCATTTATGTTTTGGTTCCAATAATTTTGCTCCGCGAGTCAAAGTAGTTCTTAACAGAAGCAATTTTATAACCCTTTTAAAATGCGCCCTTTTAATGTTTGTATAGCAATGGAGTGTGAAGGGTGTTCTGTTAGATACATTGAAGCTATTGTAAAGTGTTACGAAAATGATGAAGAAGCAATTCTATAATTTTTGAAGTTCATTCATTTGCCCATCATTTATGTTTTGGTTCCAATAATTTTGCTCCGCGAGTCAAAGTAGTTCTTAACAGAAGCCATTTTATAACCCTTTTAAAATGCGCCCTTTTAATGTTTGTATAGCAATGGAGTGTGAAGGGTGTTCTGTTAGATACATTGAAGCTATTGTAAAGTGTTACGAAAATGATGAAGAAGCAATTCTATTTTTCCAAAAACATGGTGTTTTGTTTTCTGAGTTGTCGTGCCCAACGTGTGGTTATTTTACTCTTAGGTTAGGTTAGGTTAGGTTAGGTTAGTTTTCATGTGCTTGTTAGCCATTTTTTAGGCAAATGCTTCAAAATAAGAGTAAAATATAAATAACATTTACTCTAATTTGAAGCATTTGCACACCAAATGGTTAACAGATTTGGCTTCAGCACATCGAAATTGACCTAATAAAATGTTTTTTACATCATACTTCGGGTTGCGCCGTTTTCTACATAATTACCGAAAAAAATTTAAGTAACCGATTTTAATCCTTTAGATCCTGTAAATTCAGACATTCTTGATTATATTCATATAAGGAAGGATGATGTTAGGCAATTGGGTATTATTATAGTATTACACCCGTCTAACGTCCAGCAATTATTATATATTCATTAGGTAGATTTTTTAATTCTAAGACACTTTTCTTCTATAGCGTTTCCGTCGCAAATGCTTCGTTTTCGAGATATAAACGTTGTTTTGGTGTATATCTAGTGTGTGTTCGTACGTTCGTTTGTGTGTTCGTACGTTCGTTTGTGTTGCCGACACATGTCTGCCCAATCACTGCGCTCCATCCATTTCGAATTTGAATTAGTTTGCTACCGGAATGGCTTCGTGTGACATGTATTCGTTCGATTATTACCGCTGTATTGTCGCTTTCTATGAAAATTTAGAAAAAAGTGTTGGGTTTCTGCGTGCTCACGGTGTTCTACCGACAGTAGTGAAGTGTCCACATTGTAAAACGGAGTGTACGTATCGTCAAGACCAGAAACTGTGGCGTTATAGAAAAAGTTACGTTGTGCCTAAAACGAAGAAAAGATGGTACTGTGATTATTCTGTCTCAGATTTTAAAGGTTCTTTTCTAGACAATACTAATATTCCTCCGTGGAAAATTGTTCTTTTTGTGAATCATTTCCTCAGCCATTTATGGGACCACAGAACTGTGGTGGAGTGCCTGAACCTGTCTCCAAATTCGTCGGTAGACTGGCGATCTTTCTGTAGTGAAGTTACAGACGATTGGTTTTCTAGACGATAGGTTAGGTTAGGTCAATTTTCAAGGTGAAATTTATGTTTTTCCTATGTTTTTTGATGTGTTTTGAACGAATCTGACCTTCAAAACCGTCGGAAATGACTCGTTTTCGATTGCCGGCTGGGGGGAGGGGGGTATCTAAAAAACGAGTCATTTCCGACGGCTTTGAAGGTCAGATTCGTTCAAAACACATCAAAAACCATAGGAAAAACATAAATTTCACCTCCAAAGGAAGACGGGTGTAATACTATAAATTTACCGGCAAGTGATTCATACATTGAAGTCAAATAAGGCTGCAGGACCTGATAATATATTTGCTAGGATTCTCAGAGAAGGGGAAGAAAGCTTATCTGAGGCACTAACTATTTTGTTTGCTAGGTCAAAAAATGCGCCTGACACGCCACACCACAAAAGCCCGAAGTAAATTATATACAAAATGCATTGTAAATTATAAAAATTATAATTTTATATAATATATATATATATATATATATTATAATATATTATATATAGTGGAGCTAGTTTTAGCCGTTTAAGGTGATAATGATTTAATTGTATGCAACGATTGATTTAGGCAATGACTGATTGCTTTATAATGATAGGCTGGGTTAATAATTTATGATGTAATACAGTATCACCGATTGGAATGAATGGTTATTTGATTAGGTCCACCATACTATTGGAAGTGACCGAAATGGCAGCGAGGTCACCAGCTTTGGTTTACGGCAAAGCAAATTAATATTAAGGTTATGAAAGACACCTTACTTTTGTAGTTTATTATGAAAATAAATCCGTTATTTTATTCACTGTGATATAACAAAGAATTGACAGTAATTAATTGGTAGTTTTACGTTATGCTTATGGCATAGGCTTAGCTAATAAGATGAAATGTTAATAGCTTAATTGACACGTAATAAATAATGTAATACTCATCGATGGTATGTAAATGGCATGCAACATAGAACATTGAATAGGCCTAGTTAATGATATAAAGAATGCACGTGCGTTTGGTACATTGAATGGAAAACATGACACTGATTAAGTAGGCTAAATGATTGCATGGATGCACATAGAATAATTGATGTGGCCTAATAATAATGGATTGAAATGCTTGCACAAATATCATTTATATAAAGGACATTATGTGATGTTAAGTGATTACGTCAAGAGAACATTTATTTAAACACACATTTATATGACTTGAACATAATGACGGATGGTACGCGGAATAAACGGTATTGAATTGACACTTGAATTGGATGATAGGCCTACTGCGTTATTAACGGGAGTCAATGGACGCGTGATTACACACTTTGGGAGTATAGCCTACCGTTCGGCGGTAGGCTAATGTAGGTTTCTGAGGTACTTACGAATATGATGTACTTAGCTTAGGGCGATGTAAAAACTTGAAGACGGGCTGAAGACAGAACCTATTACGCAGATTCGAGCTGTCGTTGTTCGTTAAGCCTCTTGAGATGATGGATGTAGGCTTCGTGGAGACCTGAGGTGATGTTACTTCTCGAGGTGCAGGCTGGCCTTGTGAGGTGCAGGCGTAGGCCTGTGGTGCGGAAGATATCTCGAGGAACGTGGAGAAACTTGAAGGCCGACCCGGCAAACCGCAGGCCCGAAGTGATTCCGGTTGGGCCTCGTTGGATTGCTTCTGCAGGTGGTCTTTAGATCTTACGTGAAGACAAATTGTAGGCCCTGAAGAAAGTAGCGGCCACGGCCCCTCGGCCAGGGGGCCGGAAAGCGGTTGGTGGACGCGCTGCTCACGTGATGACGTGCGTCCGAGTGAGTGAGTGTGAGAATGAAAGCAAATGGAAGCTCGCTTTTATACCCTGGTGACGTAGGACTATACCAAATCGTAAGACGCTTGGTCCGCGTGTCCTTTAGTTTACAAAGGCTTCATTCGCGCCTTTCTTGGGAAGACACAGACTTTCCATTGTTTGATTGCCCACGTGTGTTTTCCAAGTTCTTTGATGATAGCGTGGAAGTAAAGTATTTCTGTCGATTTGTTGGTCTATTTCTTGTCGATCCGCTACAAGTAGTTCCCTCTCAGAGACGAAGGAACGATACTGAGAAGAAATACCATTCTGTTGGGAGACCTGATGAGGCCACTCCGAGATTTGACGCTTGGCCTGGTATATCGTGGAATTCCTGACGCAGGAAGGAATGAAGGTCGTCAGATGCTCGGAAGAGGAAGCGCTGGTGTATGGGGTGGGGGTTCCGCAGGGGGGTGGGGTTGGGGTACGGCAGGAATGGGGGACAGTGAGGAGCGAACGGAGGAAACGAGAGGGGCGGGGGGACTGTGTTGGTGGTCGAATGCTGTGCCCGTAACTCGTCGCGTGGTGGTTCTCGTTGAGGTCGCTCCTGCCGCAGGGGTTGGACTTCGGCAGGAATGTGGAGCAATGAAGAGTGGACGAAGGAAACGAGAGGGGCCGGGGAACTGTCTGAGTTCGAATGCTGTGCCCGTAACTCGTCGTGTGATGTTGTCGTCGAGGTCGCTCCTGCCGAAGGGAGAAAAAGAAACGTCGTTCAAGTCCACGAGCAGCAGGAATTAATCCACGGAATGATGCAAAGAGACAGTTGATGAAGGCAGGGGATCGCCAACCCTGTGCCTGAAGTGTCTGTTTTGCAGTTTGCTTGTTGCGTGGAGGCATGTGTGCACTCTGCTCGTTGATTGAAGAATGCTTTCTTTTTAGGCCTTCCCGTAGGGAATGGGGAAGGGAAAACCCGTCGTGCTTACGGAAAAAAAATTCGCTGATCAATGAGGCGCGTCACCAGATTTATCGCCAAATGATTTACCGTACAACGGCCGAGACGGGACCGTTGAATATTTTGGACGAGGTGGTGACGAAAGAATGCGCCGTTTGAAACGAATTTGGGACTGACTGCAGCGCTGGGGGGGTGGGGGGTGAGTGTTGTCCTGAGGCGTTAGGTGGTGAGTTTCGTGAGTCCCTCCACGATCCGTATGACGGCGGAGCAGGACCCAATGCCAGTGGTGGCTTCTCCAAGGGGTCGCCGCGCCCCTACCGTCAGGAGGCAGTGAGACTCGACTCAGGGGGACGCACTCGGGAATTTGAAAGTTGCGGTGATTGTGCGACGGCACATGACCGCGAGACAGTAAGGCATTAAAGTACCGCGCGGAACGAATATCACTGTTTGCAAGTAGGCCTGATAATTTCACTGAATTTATGAAACCGTACGTACATAGAAATTATTTGATATGGCTGCAGAAAATCACATTGAATTTATGAATACCGTATTTACATAGAAATTATTTAATGTGGCTGCAAAAAAATGAAATGGTCAATAATAGCTAAGCACAAGGATCGCTGTGAATAAATAACGTAAAATAAGTTCGAGTCACTCCGGGGTTACACCAATTTATAGTGGAGCTAGTTTTAGCCGTTTAAGGTGATAATGATTTAATTGTATGCAACGATTGATTTAGGCAATGACTGATTGCTTTATAATGATAGGCTGGGTTAATAATTTATGATGTAATACAGTATCACCGATTGGAATGAATGGTTATTTGATTAGGTCCACCATACTATTGGAAGTGACCGAAATGGCAGCGAGGTCACCAGCTTTGGTTTACGGCCAAAGCAAATTAATATTAAGGTTATGAAAGACACCTTACTTTTGTAGTTTATTATGAAAATAAATCCGTTATTTTATTCACTGTGATATAACAAAGAATTGACAGTAATTAATTGGTAGTTTTACGTTATGCTTATGGCATAGGCTTAGCTAATAAGATGAAATGTTAATAGCTTAATTGACACGTAATAAATAATGTAATACTCATCGATGGTATGTAAATGGCATGCAACATAGAACATTGAATAGGCCTAGTTAATGATATAAAGAATGCACGTGCGTTTGGTACATTGAATGGAAAACATGACACTGATTAAGTAGGCTAAATGATTGCATGGATGCACATAGAATAATTGATGTGGCCTAATAATAATGGATTGAAATGCTTGCACAAATATCATTTATATAAAGGACATTATGTGATGTTAAGTGATTACGTCAAGAGAACATTTATTTAAACACACATTTATATGACTTGAACATAATGACGGATGGTACGCGGAATAAACGGTATTGAATTGACACTTGAATTGGATGATAGGCCTACTGCGTTATTAACGGGAGTCAATGGACGCGTGATTACACACTTTGGGAGTATAGCCTACCGTTCGGCGGTAGGCTAATGTAGGTTTCTGAGGTACTTACGAATATGATGTACTTAGCTTAGGGCGATGTAAAAACTTGAAGACGGGCTGAAGACAGAACCTATTACGCAGATTCGAGCTGTCGTTGTTCGTTAAGCCTCTTGAGATGATGGATGTAGGCTTCGTGGAGACCTGAGGTGATGTTACTTCTCGAGGTGCAGGCTGGCCTTGTGAGGTGCAGGCGTAGGCCTGTGGTGCGGAAGATATCTCGAGGAACGTGGAGAAACTTGAAGGCCGACCCGGCAAACCGCAGGCCCGAAGTGATTCCGGTTGGGCCTCGTTGGATTGCTTCTGCAGGTGGTCTTTAGATCTTACGTGAAGACAAATTGTAGGCCCTGAAGAAAGTAGCGGCCACGGCCCCTCGGCCAGGGGGCCGGAAAGCGGTTGGTGGACGCGCTGCTCACGTGATGACGTGCGTCCGAGTGAGTGAGTGTGAGAATGAAAGCAAATGGAAGCTCGCTTTTATACCCTGGTGACGTAGGACTATACCAAATCGTAAGACGCTTGGTCCGCGTGTCCTTTAGTTTACAAAGGCTTCATTCGCGCCTTTCTTGGGAAGACACAGACTTTCCATTGTTTGATTGCCCACGTGTGTTTTCCAAGTTCTTTGATGATAGCGTGGAAGTAAAGTATTTCTGTCGATTTGTTGGTCTATTTCTTGTCGATCCGCTACATATATATATATATATATTATATATATCGTAAAGAACGACGCTTGTATAGGAGAATATTCCGCGCAAGATGAGAGAGAGAGAACGAAACAAATGAAAAAATGAGGTAACCACCCGGGAATCGAACCCGGGATCTTCCGATTGCCGGTCAGATATGATAACCATTACACCATGGGCCTCACTCAATCAAATGCCGTAATTCTTCTACATACGCGCAGAAACCAATGCCCCAAGGGGGCACCTCCCGCATGCCGTACATTATATACATTTAAACTACAAACACGCAGTATAATTAACGTAAAGAACGACGCTTGTATAGGAGAATATTTCGCGCAAGATTTGTTTCGTTCTCTCTCTCTCATCTTGCGCGGAATATTCTCCTATACAAGCGTCGTTCTTTACGTTAATTATACTGCGTGTTTGCAGTTTAAATGTATATATATATATATATATATATATATATATATCTGGGCTACGTCGTGGCCAATGTCGTAACACCGCTTCCCGGAGATCAGCGAAGTTAAGCGACATTGGGGGGTCTGGGTAGTAGCTGGATGGGAGACTGTCCTCTGCGCCCAGATTATGTAGCGATCCGTGGTTCGGATCCCACGTAAAGCTGTAGGTCCCCTCCGTCACATAACCTTAGATGTTTCGAAGGAGATTAAACAACCCCAATTAAAAAAAAATATATATATATATATATATATATATATATATATATATATATATATAATAATATACTGTACAGTGTCCCCAAAAAATGATTACACATCATATTAACATATATATCAATAAGTAAAATAGGCGGATAGTAAATAGATAGCAAATAGGCTTCTTTAATGTTTAAATGTTCGAAATATCAGCCAGCAGCGACAATACCTTCATGGTTGTGCTGCTTACTTTAATGTTTTAAATGTTCAAAATGTCCGTCACTAGCATCAATACATTCTTGACAACGGCGCGCAACAGATCGGTATACTGTTCGGATTGTTCGGAGTGGAATGTTGGCACAGGCTATTTCAATTTCCTGTCTCAAGGCATGTAGTGTCCTTGGTTTTTCAGCATACACAGTGTTCTTCAGAGTGCTCCACAAGTAAAAGTCTAAGGGTGTTAAGTCAGGAGATCGTGATGGATACTCCGTACATCCCCTACGTCCTATCCATCTTCTAGGAAAACAAACATTCGGAAAATTTCTAACGTCATTGTGGTAATGCGGTGGCGCACCATCCTGTTGAAAGTAACACTCTTCTTCCAAAAACAAGAGCTTTGATTGAAGGTACAATGTTGTCTTGCAGCATTGATAAGTAAGCAGCACCTGTGACAGTGTCCTCAAAGAAAAATGGCCCTATCAGTCCTCTGGAAGACAGACCACACCACACTGACACTCTTGGTTGAGTAAGTGCTCGTTCTTCTGTTACGTTTGGATTTTCGGTGGCCCAGTACACATAGTTGTGTCGATTGATAGTACCATTAAGTTTAAAAGTGGCTTCATCGGACCAAACAATGAAATCAGGAAAAGATTTTTTTCATCACACATGTGCAAACAACACTCACAAAATTCTTTTCGACGATCTGGATCGTCCTCATTCATTGCATGGAGCAGTCTAGGTATGTACGATTTCCACTTTTCACGTCGCAAAATGCGATGAACGCTGGATTTAGAACAGGGGTCACCAACCTGGGCGGTAGCGCCCACTAGTGAGCTCACAGTAAAGGTAATTAAACATTTATTTCATTATTTATTTTATCGATTATGTTGATTTATTCCTTTTGATCTAAGGTGGGCGATAAGCTTTTTTATTTTTCAAAAAATCGTAAAAGTGGGCGGTGAACAAAAAAAGGTTGGTGACCCTGATTTAGAAACACCAGTCTCACGAGAACATTGCCTTGTAGACTTATTTGGAGAGTTTGTGAAGGCCTGTAACACGGTCTCAACACTTTCATTATCAGTTGAAGTGCGATGTCTTCCAGATCGGCCTTTGTTGAGGAGTTTTGCACTGTTCCGTCAGTCTCAAACTTATCACGTAATCTTGTAATTGTTACCCGTGATGGTGGTAATGTTCCAAACTCATTTCTCCAATGTCTCTGTACCTCAGCCACATTCTCCGTCTTCCAGTAGTGCTTCAGAATTCACTTACGTTGCTCAAACGATAACTGCAATGCCGCCATTTCCTGTAACAAGGGATACTACTGTTATTTAAGTACAATACACCATTACTATACTACTATTACTAAGTACTATAAATATACTAATACATCAGCGCATATTACTCTCATCTAAAGTGTGCATGTTGATATATATATATATATATATATATAACGTAAAGAACGACGCTTGTATAGGAGGTATTCCGCGCAAGACGAGAGAGAGAGAACGAAACAAATGAAAAAATGAGGTAACCACCCGGGAATCGAACCCGGGATCTTCCGATTGCCGGTCAGATGCGATACCATTACACCATGGGCCTCACTCTTCCAAATGCCGTAATTCTTCTACATACTCGCAGAAACCAATGCCCCCAAGGGGGCACCTCCCGCATGCCGTAACATTATATACATTCAACTGCAAAGAACACGCAGTATAAATAACGTAAAGAACGACGCTTGTATAGGAGATATTCCGCGCAAGACGAGAGAGAGAGAACGAAACAAATGAAAAAATGAGGTAACCACCCGGGAATCGAACCCGGGATCTTCCGATTGCCGGTCAGATGCGATACCATTACACCATGGGCCTCACTCTTCCAAATGCCGTAATTCTTCTACATACTCGCAGAAACCAATGCCCCAAGGGGGCACCTCCCGCATGCCGTAACATTATATACATTCAACTGCAAAGAAAGCTTGAAAGAAAAATATGAAAATCTCCCAAATCTTGAAAAAAATTTAAAAATATATTTAATTTATTTTTTATTTAGGAATGACAGTAATATCAAGATTAGTAATACGCTCTTTTGAATTTTCTTTGCTCGCCAATATCGCCCTTTTGCACCCAGGCGGTGAAGCAGCACAAAGATCCTACCCCAAAGGTACCTAGGGTCTGTAACAACGGAAGCAACACAAAGATTCTACCCCAAAGGTACCTAGGGTCTATAACAACGGAAGCAATACATAGTGGTGAGAATGTTGAATACATTTGACATTGATACATATATGTCAAGCAAAATTATTAGCAATGAATTGAGTGAATTTTTTTTTTATATATTTGTGAACTATTCCTATTGGCGTAATTTGTCATGCTAATATAACATTTTTGTTTAGATGGGCATCCAGGAACCAGAAAAGAGCCATCAGTGGATGCTCCACAACCTCCCACCCTTACCAATATAACTTTTGCCACTTTTACATTTTTATTTTTTGTACTTTTTAACAAAGGTGGGCACCCGGGCCTCAAAAAGGACCGACGGTCCCGGTCCCGGTCCTTGCCTCAAACTGGACCGACGGTCCAGGTCACCGTCCTTTCTGAAGATAGGACCTAGGAACGACTCGGTCCTCGGTCCTTATATATAAGTGAAAAATTTGATTAAAATGAAAAATGAAATTAAAGACACCGGAAATCTTTAATTTTATTAACGTAAATTATAATTAATACAATACATAAATGATGAAAAAAAGTTATTAAGTTAAATGCTTGAGTTTCCCTTCAAGAAGACTAGCATTCTTCGTCTCCTCCAGGTGTTGAAACAAGTTTCAGTTCAGTCTCAGTCTCTTTCTGAGTCTTCTGGAGGAAACGATCCATCTTCTTTAGAACTTCAAAAATCACTAAACACACTAAAAAAGACCGTCCGGACCGTACCGTCCGGAATTGCTTAAAAATGGACCGTCGCTCCTCATTTCGGTCCTCACTGAGAAAATAACCGACTTTCCCGCTCACGGTCCTTAAAAAGGACCGAGTTCCTGGAGTTCGGTCCTTTTGGAACTCGGTCCTGCCCACCTTTGCTTTTTAATTTTTGTTCTTAGCACCATGCTCCACATCCATTTACACATAAAGACACATGCAGCCATTATGCCCTCCACAACAAGCCAAGCAATTGTTTTTAAACTAGTTTAAAAAAATTTCAACTAGTTTCAGGTATTATAAAATTAGTGGGAAAAAAAACAAGAAAGATTGGCCCTTTAAAATTCAATGGTACAACAATTTCTGATAGTGCCTAAATGTGTAAGGCTTTTAGTGATTACTTTAGGTCTGTGTTTTGAGAAGAAAAAGTTTTAACCAGGAAGTAGGTGACCAGAATGTAAGTTGCATTATGGGAGAATGAAAATACAGATTTATTGAACATTTCTTTATGCCACTGGAAATTCTCCATTTACACTACTACTGCACTGTATGTGCAGATAAAAAGTTATAAAGTACTCATATTTGGTGCTATCTTGATGTTAAAAAATTGCTCGATATGTTTACCACGAACTTCTACAATCTTTTTCAGTATAGGACGGAACTCATCTATGGCTTTATTGATTTGTTCTTGTGGTAGCTCATCCCATTTTTCCAGAAGAAGCTGTCGTAAATGAATGACATTTCTTACTTCGACCTGATAAATTCTCTGTGACAAATTTTCCCAAAGGCCGTAATCGACAGGATTTAAATCAGGACTGTTTGGTGGCTAAATTTAATAAGCTAAAATGCTAAAAGATGGCATACAAACCATAAAATTACCTAATACTAACATACTAAAATTTCATGGTTTAAAAGGTCTCCCTTTTTTTTGCCGACCCGATATACGCTAGATGATATACATGCTAAATAAGGATGATATATATATTTGCTAAATAAAGTTTTATTGTCATAGCTTGAAAATTTGTTGTCGATCTTAAAAGAAATCAGATGCTCAGCTTGAAAAATTTGTTTCATGAGTGGCATCACTGCCAGGGAGTCAGGAACCTGGAGGGCTCAAAGAAGCGGGAAAATTACTGTCTTTTGAACGCTTGGAAGTCATGAACCGGGCAAAAGGAAATATGGCGGATACGAGTTGAGCATATAACCAAAGCTGGGCACAAACCGTTAATCCGTTAATCGTTAATTAACGAAGTTAACTTTTTCGTTAACGATTTAACTTTTAAGTTAACTTTGAAAATCATTATCGGACTAATTAACTTCCGTTACATTTAACTTCCGTTAACTCAAGTCCGTTAACCCAAAAAATTCATAAATAAACGTTTAAAAGTTTCTATTATTTTCAGTGCTGAGCAGGTGCGCAATTAATCCGCCACTGTTAATAGTGATGAACGAATTTCCATTTCCGCAGTGCAAAATCAGGCGATATATTTGTTTCCGTCGCCACAATTTGTGTCTTACCAAATATGGTAGTTATTTATAACATTGGTTTGAGCAAAACATGGTCGACTGTAAAATCAGGCGGAAAGATTTGCCATTTGAGTTGAATGTTTCAACTTCTTTCAAGAAATATCACGAGCATTTTAAGGCACTTTCAATAATATATATGTAACAATTACAAAGTGGGCAGCAACAGTGGAGGCAGCAACAACGAGGAGGAGGAGGAGGAGGATGACTTCTTCAGTGCTGTCATCCAGACAAAAGAGAGCAGCAGAAGCCACAGGTCACTCAAGGGCAAGGCCCAGAACTTGGTCAAGACCTGGCTGGAGACCAACTCCAAGGACTTGCTGACAGATGCTGCCTTCTTGGGTGAGCAAGTGTTGGTGGACTTGTTCATCAAGTTCAACACAGCCATCCCCTCCAGTGCTGCAGTGAAGCGTTTGTTCTCTATGGGCAAGGACATCCTGAGGGCCAAGAGATCATCCCTGTCTGATGAAAACTTTGATATGCTAATTTTCATGAAGGGCAACATGCATCTCATGGACAAAATGGAGAACGAGAAGAAGAGGGAAAATTAAATATATATATTGTGTTTTTCATTTTTTGTATAATAAAAGTTAACGTTAACGGTTTATCGGTAACTTCCGTTACATGTTTAACGAATTAACGGATTAACGGTTAACGAAGTTAACTTTTTGGTTAACGGATTAGCGGTTAACGAAGTTAACTTTTTGGTTAACGGTGCCCACCACTGCATATAACTGTACAAATAAAGGAATAAAGACCAACAAAATATAATTTTTCAAGTAAATTTTATTAGTTTAGAATAACCGAGATGGCTCTAATACGTTACTAAGTTGCTAAGTAAATATTGAAGAAAATATTTTCGTCAGCCACAGAAGTGAATTGTTATGATTATAATTTACCCTTTAATAAGGAAATATTTAAGAAAATGTTTTACAAAATATTTTTGTTAGCCACGGAAATGAATTATTATGACTAAAATTTAAACCTTTTTTTGTGTGTAAAATTCACTAATCTATACTGTGGTATTACTTTTACTTATAAAAATATAATTCGAAGTTTCATTGAATTATATTTTTGTAAGTAATATAGATTATAGTAAATTTTACAAAAAAAAAAAAATTAGTCATCATAAATAGCTTAAGTTTTGTGGCTGACAAAAATATTTTATTAAACCAAAAAGCTATAAAAAGAACATACAGTATATCAGTTTAAGAAAGATAATCTGACTGGTGAGCACCGTCTTGGAAGAAACTGGCAATCGCCTCATTGCCAGTTAGTGTTTTAAAAACTATTAAAGCAGTAACTATTTTTTTTAATAGGCAATATAAGGATATAAGCCAACTAACCTTCGATAACTTTGTTCATAATTATACACAATGTAGGGTGGCCATTTAAAAAGGAGGACACTGCGTATGTGGCCGTACGTTAACACATATATATATATATATATATATATATATGTTAACGTACGGCCACATACGCAGTGTCCTTTTTTGGAAATTTGGAAATGGCCACCCTAAGGACAGAGTGCTCAAAAGGCGGACTGTCCGCCTAAAGCCGGACGTCTGGCCACCCTAACACAATGGCACTCGAAAAAATTATTGGGATTATGACATCTGATTGACTTGATATTTTGTCGACAATTGTTACCGCATGTTATGGGTTAGATTAAGTTAGGTTAGGTAACAGGTTACACCATAGTATAAACGAATATAATTTACCAAGTCTTAATATAAAAGTTCATTTCACTGATAAACGTTCATCCAAAAATTGACTCGCAGCATACCCTGAAGCAAGCAATACAAACTAATTTGAGCGATACAAATTTCATTCACCAGTGCTAAGTATTGTCGTCGGGGCAGATGGAAGCTCGTTTGGAATTTTTTTAATTGAATAACCTTTATTGTTAATTAATAATAAAATAAATACAGTAGTCTTACAATTTACAATGACATAAATAATTGTGAAGGTGGACTACTTATTTTATTTAATTTGGCCCTTAAGCTTTAAGCTTTAATGGGGTCTTATTAAAAATGAAACAGACAGTTATTAATAAATTAATATATATAAATTATGAATAAGTATTATTAATTAGGGTATGTATTAATCTCAAATTATTATTATCGATATAACAAATGTAAGGTCATTATTGAAGGTATTATATCAATACCATACAAAGAAATCAATATTATACACGAGAGATAAGACCTGAACAATCGCAAGTAATGTGTCATTAATGCCAGATTACAGACGAGAAATGAATAAGCAATAGTAATGTATATTAATCTTAGATTTTTATTACTATGTCATTTTTAATCTAGATTTCAACTTGGTTTTAAACGAATTTACATTCATAATATTTTTTATATCAGCAATAAAATCAGGAATGGCTGGTAATTTCGGATTAGGGCAAAGATTTGTTAAATTTTGTGTGTCCTACGGTTGTAATGATACAGATTAGGGTAATATATATATATATATATATATATATATATATATATATATATAGTGTTGGGAGTAACACCGTTACTTATTTTGTAATGGTAACTATGGAAAACTGATGAGTGGGTAGTTGGGAGGTAACGAAAATGGTTCACTGAGTAGGTAGGTAGTTAATCTAACAATCATTAAATTCCTTTTATGTCAATAACTGGGTGGATGAAACCAATTGGTTGCTCACCAGAGTTATTCTCCACACTAGTATTTATATACTGTGTGGGAGGAGCGTGCTCGGTAGTGGAGATACATTACCGCTCAACCAACCGAGGAATAAACCAAGACAACGCTGGTACGAGAAGCCCCGCGAAGAGGAGAACAAAGGGAGAACGAAAACGAAGAACGGGGCAGAGGACGTACCAGCAAAGTGCGCTCTCGAAAACATAACCGGAGAAGGGAGACACTCCGATAACAAAAAGTAAGTGACTAATTGAGTTTTTACACCAAAGTTAATCTCATTAAATTAAGCTGGGTCAGACAAGTTAGGCCTACATTGTGGCCTAAGACCCAGCATCAACTCATAGCTTAACAAAGGTGAAGGTAGATTGCCCTAACCTAATTCTTGTGAGGAATCCTACTGTGGACCTCAATTTATCTGCCCGCTCTGGACCATTTCCGGAATCTCTAGGCTGACCCCTCTAGGCTAGACTTGATCTACTCTATAGTATAGACTGGAGATATAAGGGGTAGGTTAATTGTGGACCAATTCATACAGAGCATTTTTCGCATTGGTGGTCCGTGTGTGGGGAATTTACAAACCTTAAGCTTACTTAACAAAAATTGCAGAATTAGGCTAAATAGTCTAGCCTAAGCCTAACCTGAGCAAGCCTAATTAGGTCTACAACCTAGGGCCTAACTAGGAAACATTTACATTAAAGGAGTCTCATTCTCTTATAAGCTTAGACCTGAGTGACACACAAGTACTTGGGGGGGATTAAACCAAATTTGAACTTGACTGTTTTGTCTGTGCTCTCTCTTCTCTGGTAATTTCTTCTTGTCCTCTATTTCATTACGATCCCCAGTTAAACAATTTTGACTTAGACATGGACAGTGCAGAATTGAAAAAGTTAAAAAAGAAAAGGGGGGCAAAGTTGGGAGCTGTTACAAAGGCTGTGAACACTTTTAACAATATTACACAACCAGGTAAGAAAAATATAGAGTGTGTAATTATTAAATTAGAAATTAAAAAGAAGGAAATAATAGCCATTAATGAGAGTATTTCAGAGTTAGTTGAATCCGAAATGGCTGAAGAACAATTGATAGACCTTTACGCTGATGATGATGATCAGGTAAGCTCAATTGAACAGCAAATAAGGGAACTACGGTCTCGGTTGACTGACTTAACACCAAAAAAACCTAATTCTGATTTTAATCAAAGTAGGGCTAACCTTCAACAAAATTTAAGTGGCATGCAAAATCCTGAGTCACAAGAATTGAGGGCTCAGTTACCCATTTTGCAAATACCAACATTTGAAGGGGACACGGTACAATTCCCATCTTTCATTGACAAATTTGAGAATTTAATAGGTAATAAACCTTATATTTCAACTGTTGAAAAGTTTAGTTACTTAACTAGTTCCCTTAAAGGCCCAGCCTATAACCTGATAGCCTATTTACCAGCCGTAGGGGATTCATATGAAGTAGCTATTGATCTTTTAAAACGTAATTACGTTAATAAAGATGTGATTATATATGAATTATCTCAACAAATTTTTGAATTTGCACCCATAAAAGATAACCATAGTGATATGGAAAATTTTTATACAAAATTAGAAGCTATTATAGGACAACTGGTTAGCAATGAGATAGATATTAAAACTTCATCTTGGCTTATACAAAGCATAGTACTTAGGTGCCTTCCTTCGAGGGTTAAAGATAATTTAATTCTAAAGACGGGAGAAAATTATCCTAATTTAGCACAAATAAGACAACACTTCCCCAATATCCTAACTAATTACAACTTGAGAGATTTTCCAACACATAAGACCCAGACTATGGATAAACCAAAGACTGTTCCCAGAGACCAACTAGCTACAGCCAAACAGACAAAACTTGATACTGTAGAATCAAATGTGACCAACTACAAAACACGAACACCTACATTACAGAACTTTAATGTAACTGCTGCCTCAACTTACACACCATATTGCAAATTTTGTGCAAGTAATGAACACAGTAGTACTGGGTGTGACAAATATTCAGATTTTAACCAAAGGGCTAAAAGATGTGAACAGTTGAACCTGTGTAAAAAGTGTACTGGCCAGGGACATTATAAGAAAGACTGTAAATCTAGGTTAAGATTCAAGTGTAAGTTTTGTAAAAGTTTACGACATGTCTCATCAATGTGTGATTCACCAAAGTGTCCAAATAATAGTACTCAAACTCAAAAGATACCTCCCCCAAACAAAGGTAATCAAGAAAATGCCACTTTCATGGGACATTCTGCTTGTTCAAACAATGTAACAAGAAACACTGAGATTCTTTTACCAACTATTACTTTGGACTTAGTGAATAGTGAGGGTAGTACCACTCCAGTGAGATGTCTTATAGACTGTTGTTCTCAACAAACATTTGTTTCAAAAAATGTAGTTAATAAATTGGGTTTGACACCAAACCCGAATGAACAAAACCTCAATATTGCGTCCTTTGTTAAGGATAACTCGGACAAAAATAGCTATAAGACAATTGACCTGGAACTACATTTAGAAAGTAAATTCAAGAAAATTGAAGCAGTTATTATTTCTAAAGTAGGACAAAACAAACTGGTTATACCCAAACTAGAACAAACCATAAATCATTTGGGAAAACACTACAAAATAGCTGATAGACATATCACTAATAACACAGTAGCTAACATTGAAATGCTAATAGGGGCAGATTATATTAATCTTATTCATAAGGGCATAGTAGAGATAGGTAATGGTATAGCTATTCAGACTCCATAAGGGATAGCCCCTTTGGGTGACCTATCAGAATACAACCTAGACCTAAACCAAAACAGTGCATGACCAACAAATACTATGTGCCTCAACTCAGTCCTACATAACACCTGTAAGAATAGCAACACTTTGAATAATATTATCTCAACTGAGAACATTAATTCATCATTATCAAATGAAACTTTGGATGAGGCAATTCAAACTTTATGGTTGCTAGAATCTGTGGGTATACATGACACATCAAACTTCAGAAGATCAGTTAATGGTAGAAAGATTTGAAGACACCATTCAGTGTAAAGACAATAGTTATTTTATTGAGTTACCTTGGAAAATAAATTGTCCAACTTTAAGAGATAATCTCAAAGTAGCTAAAGGACATTTATATAAAGTAATGAAAAAACTCAAACAAGAAAATAATGTAAAAATATATAATGATGTCTTCAAAGAACAGCTACAGAAAGGCTTCATTGAAGAAGTAACAGATAACCCTTTTAAAAAAGATGGTTGTCATTATTTAACCCACAGGGGGGTTTATCGACAAGATGCCCCAACAACAAAACTCAGAGTAGTATATAATTGTAGCCTCAAAGACAGTGATAAACACAGTTTGAATGATTGCTTGATTGAGGGTCCTAATCTCATTTCTGACCTTGTGAAGATCTTACTGAGGTTCAGGTTAGACAAATATGCTGTACAAAGTGACATTTCGAAGGCATTTTTGAGAATAAATCTTAAAAATGAATATGATAAGAACCAACTTAGGTTCTTATGGTTCAAGGATCCATTTGATTTGAATAAAGGGTTCATAACCTATAGATTTAATGTTGTGTTGTTTGGAGCCAATTGCTCACCTAGCCTATTAGCATTGACAATTAAACATCATTTAAACCAGTTTAATAACTCTCTAACATTGAACTTCCTTAAGGAACATTTTTACGTAGACAATCTAATAGGCTCAACGACAACAAAATCTGAATTATCTGAAGTCTATGAACACTCTCAAAACATTATGCAACAAGGTAACTTTGAACTTAGAGAGTGGATTTCAAATGATGAGGATTTAAACAAAAAGATTTTAAAGGATAATAATGGTCTTACTGAGCCATTAGACAGAGTTAAAACTTTAGGTATGAACTGGTATTTGGATGCAACTTCTAACAGTCATGATTCAATCTGTACTAAAGGTTTTAAACTTGATGAGGAAGCAAATACTAAAAGACAAATATTATCAGAGGCTTCCAAAATTTTTGATCCCATGGGTCTATTCCTGCCTTCAACAATAAAATCAAAGATTCTCCTCCAAGAAATTTGGAGGACAAATGTTGGGTGGGATGATCCAATAACAAATGAAAATCAAAAATCTTGGAAGAAGTTAGCCACTGATTTAACAAAAGTGCAGAACATTAAAATTCAAAGGTGCTGTGGGTTTAGGGATAAGCCCCAGAGGCTTCATGTGTTTGCTGATGCAAGCACACAAGCTTATGGGTGCTGTGCGTATCTTGTAAGCCCTACAGAAAGTCATCTAATTTATGCAAAAGGGAAAGTTGCACCTCTCAAACCTACCCGAACCATACCTCAATTGGAACTATTGGCTGCTACATTAGCCATTAAAACCATTTCATTGCTTAAGGATGCTTACTATGATGTGTTCATAACTAATATCCACGTCTGGCTTGACAGTCAGATTTGTCTTGCATGGATACGGAATGATAGCATTAATAGTAAGAATATCTTTGTAAGAAATAGGCTAAAAGAAATAGCTGACGCTAATGAAAGCCTACAAGTAAACTTTCACTATGTTCCAACTAAACAGAATCCAGCAGACTTTCTGACCAGAGGTTTATCCTACAAGTTGTTGAAGTCAAACAAACTTGGTTTATGGGACCTAAGTGGCTCTGTAATACAGACCAATGGCCTGTGGAACAAGTTAACTTGACATTAAATTTAATCTTTTCAAATGAAAAGGTTGAACCAATCACTAATTATGAAAAGTATTCTGATTTCAACAAACTTGTTAGGGTGACAGCCTACTGTTTGAGGTTTGCTCACAACTGTTTAGCTACAATTAACAAACAGCTAAATAAAAATAATCATAATTATACAGAGGTTGCAACCCAATACTGGATAGGCCAAGCCCAACAAAAAGAGTACAATAAAGAGTTAGAATTCTTAACTAATGGGAAACAAACAAAAGAACCTGTACCATCAGTAGTTGTGGATCTAAACTTGTTCAGGGATGAGGAAGGCCTTCTAAGGTGTAAAGGGAGATTAGACAAATCAAAACTGTCATACAAAAGCAAAATCCAATCCTTTTACCTAGATTTAGCTATTTGACAACATTAATAATCAGGAAAACACACAATGATGTATATCATATGGGGGTACCACAGACACTAACTACATTAAGAAAAACTTATTGGATACCCAAGGGAAGGATCACTGTTAAAACAGTCCTGAGTGAGTGTGTTACATGTAGGCGTATTCATGCTAGGCCCTATAGGAAACCAAATCCTCCTGCTTTGCCAGAGGAGAGAGTTACTCTCAACAGACCCTTTGAGACTGTAGGCATTGACTATACAGGAGCATTGACTGTAGGGGTGGGTGACACTGAACAAAAAATGTACATTGTACTGTTTACATGTGCAGCCTCACGAGCTGTTTATTTGGATGTTGTGGAGGACCTAACAGCAGAATCTTTTGTTGCTGTCTTTAAGAGATTCTGTGCACGACATTCAGTACCCAAGACAGTTTGGACTGACAATGCTACATATTTCAAAGCTGGTGAACAAGTCATCCACGACTTGTTAAGCAATGAAATCACACAATTATATATACAAAATACAAACATAAAGTGGAAGTATATTCCGGTTGCCTCTCCTTGGTATGGTTCTATCTGGGAGAGGAATATACAGACAGTAAAGAATTGCTTGAAGAAAGCAATTGGCAAAAACAGATACACTTATTTGGGTTACTCACTCTCCTGGCTGAGATTGAGAACATCATTAACAATAGACCACTCACTTATGTGAGTGACAACATTAATGACCCAGAACCATTAACTCCAAATCATTTGATTCGGGGAGAACAAGTTAGTCTCCTGCCGGACTACAATATAGACTCTTCAGAAGACCCAAACTGGACTCAACGACATGATGAGCTCCAGACTAAGTTACAACATTTAACTAGAGTTAAAGCTCATTTCATTAAACAGTGGAAAACTGAGTACTTGATGGGTCTAAGGGAGAGACATAAACAAATGACTAAGAAGGATTGGTCTGACACAATTAAGGTAGGGGACCTTGTTCTCATACATGACAGTACTCCAAGACAAAACTGGCCTCTGGCTAGAGTTTCAGAACTCAGACCAGGGGCAGACGGGGTAACAAGAGTGGTCAAATTAAGGACTTCAACGGGTGACACAACAAGAGACATTTCTCTTTTGTACCCTTTAGAGTCTGGACCCAAAACAATGGACTTTGGAGAACCTTCTCCACTGACAGTAACAACTGGAGACACTGAACTTCCAGTAACTATTCCTTTGACAGTAGGAGTGGTAACGCATCCTACTACAACATTGACAGACACAAGACCTCAGCGACAAACAGCATTAAAGGCGCGACTATTTTTACAACAAAAAATAGATGCTGGGGAATTGTAATTTTATCTTCTAACTTTCATTTTTCTTTTCTTATGGTAAAGACCATAGACAGTTTCATCCTATGGATGTATATTTTATCTTCTAATTAAATGCTACACCTTCTCCATGAGAAGGTGAGGATAGGCACTGTTAATCAGATTAACAGGCATTTACAGTTAAATAGTTAGCTAGTCTACACTCAGACAAAATTGGTGACAATGACACCAAAATTTTTATCTCCCGGGGCCCCCAGTATATGGAAAACTGATGAGTGGGTAGTTGGGAGGTAACGAAAATGGTTCACTGAGTAGGTAGGTAGTTAATCTAACAATCATTAAATTCCTTTTATGTCAATAACTGGGTGGATGAAACCAATTGGTTGCTCACCAGAGTTATTCTCCACACTAGTATTTATATACTGTGTGGGAGGAGCGTGCTCGGTAGTGGAGATACATTACCGCTCAACCAACCGAGGAATAAACCAAGACAACGCTGGTACGAGAAGCCCCGCGAAGAGGAGAACAAAGGGAGAACGAAAACGAAGAACGGGGCGAGAGGACGTACCAACAAAGTGCGCTCTCGAAAACATAACCGGAGAAGGGAGACACTCCGATAACAAAAAGTAAGTGACTAATTGAGTTTTTACACCAAAGTTAATCTCATTAAATTAAGCTGGGTCAGACAAGTTAGGCCTACATTGTGGCCTAAGACCCAGCATCAACTCATAGCTTAACAAAGGTGAAGGTAGATTGCCCTAACCTAATTCTTGTGAGGAATCCTACTGTGGACCTCAATTTATCTGCCCGCTCTGGACCATTTCCGGAATCTCTAGGCTGACCCCTCTAGGCTAGACTTGATCTACTCTATAGTATAGACTGGAGATATAAGGGGTAGGTTAATTGTGGACCAATTCATACAGAGCATTTTTCGCAGTAACGGTAACGCCGTTATTTTATTTATATTGTAACGAAATTGGTAACCCCGTTACTTTTCATTCCATTTTCAGTCATTATTCGTTACTTTCTTTTAAGATTTCTATTTTTTCTTATATGAATAACCCATTAATCTTTTAGGCATTTTGTAATTTTTTATTCACGATTTATTTAGTGTATTCTCTTCAATAATTATCGTTTTTGTAATACTAAATGCAAAGAGCAATTTTATTTCACCTTTTTAGTTTTTCACTTAAGATCTATTGATCGCTATTAATATTATTTCAAATGGTAAAATTGTTAAATTGTATTGCTTATTATTTAAGTACAAGTCTAAAATCAGGTATTGTTTCATTGTATTATATATTTGACCTTAATTAAATATTTGCTCGATATTCAGAAAATCTTTTATAATTGCGATGTAGATATATCATATTCTTATATTGAGAAATACTATATTTTTAGTTTATTATAAAAGTAACGGTAACGGTAACCATAACGCATTACCTTTCCATAGAAGTAACTGTAGCGGTAATGACGTTACTTTCTATTGCAAGTAACGGTAACGCCGTTACTTTAAAAAAGTAATGCGTCCAACACTCTATATACAGTATGATATACACAGTAAAACCTTCGTTATCCGGCAAGCTCAGGGTTAAGCCATTCCGGTTGTCTAAATTTTCCCGTTATCTGAAGGTACCATTAACAGGGCCGTTTCCTGGCATAAGCAGACTAAGCGGCCGCTTAGGGCCCCGCTGCTACTAGGGGGCCCCTAGACAGTAGACAGGCTCCCAGGTCATAGCTCAGTGGGCAAGAATAGGAATGTAGCTGAAGTTATTATTAATATTATTGTTATTATTATTATTATTATTATTATTGTCGTATTAATTAAAGTTTTTGTATGAGACAAATGTGATAAAACGGAGACAAACGAAACGTTGGGTCGTTATGTGTAAATAACTATTGTGAGATCTTATTTCTATATTAATTATTTAACTTTATTCTTACTATATGCTTATACTTTCCTAAATGCTTAATTTTTCTAGTATTGTAAAACATTATTTCACTAATTTACTAATTATTACGAGATTTTGTAACACTTTAAAACCTAGGATTATTTTCGTTGTTTTCAAGTTTATTAATTCTTTTCTCATCTTTTTCAGATAATGTGAATTTTGTTGGTTAAAACCCAAATGGTCTGATTATTTGAATGTATTTGATTAACGTTACAATTATAGCAATTATTATTATTATTATCATCATCATTATTATCATGATTATTATTATTTAGCAGATTAGTTGTGGTTAACTAGATGTGACTTCGTGCATCTTGGAAAATGAAACGACATTATCCATCAGGAGCTGAAAAATGGAAAAAGAAGAAAATAGAGGAGGAGAAGCTTTCCAGTAGCACAGGTGAGATGTGCCACTTGTATATTCTTATGATTACAGTTCAGGCAACTAGGTTAGGTAGACCATCAAGCTAGGCAAGTGCTCAGGAATCGTGTAGAGTAAGCTAGTTTCTGTAATATTTATAATATTTCGAAATGTGAAATTTAATGGATCACATCACCTCAAATTCTGTTCACACAGATCAATTATCAAACAAGATAAGAAAGAGTATTTTAGCAAAAATTAACAGATTATGTAATGTTATGTTCTTCTCAGGAGCACTACTGAAATATTTGGAAAAGCCATCCTCAGCAAAGCCTGATGAGCATCATGAGCCAACAGCAGGACCATCCTCTATGCAACCTCAAACACCAGTAGAAGTAGAGCCTGATGAACCAACAAGTGGCCTATTTTCTGTTCAGCTTCAACACCACACACAGGCATTTCTACTGAGCTTCAAGAACCAAGATCTGCTCCACCGCTTGATCCATATGACTGGCCAGTTGTCCTGTCAGATGCCTTGAAGACAGATCTGGTGTCTCGAGGACCATTTCAAATCAGTCCAGATTTCACATTCCTTAAAAGAGAGGACGGTAGAAGCTTTCATCACCATTACATGTACAGAACATTAATTAATGGGAAAAAAATAAAGCGAAGCTGGCTGATGTACTCTAGAAGGAATGATGCTCTTTATTGCTTCTGCTGCAAGTTGTTTTCAAGGAAGTCGTACAAACTAATTACGGATGGACTTTCAGACTGGTTAAACGTTGGTTCGCTTCTGAAAGGCCATGAAAATAGTTCAGAACATGCAGATAACATGGCAACATGGAAGGATGTGGAACTGCGGCTAAAAACTGGGAGGACCATTGACCAAACTGAAATGTCATTAATGGAGGTAGAGCGAAGACGCTGGCGAGATGTTCTCACACGTCTTATAAGTATAATCCAATCACTGGCAGAGAGAGACCTTGCCTTCAGGGGGTCTTCCTCTACATTGTACAATCGAGACAATGGCAACTCTTGAAGGAGGTTGAGCTGCTTGCCAAATTTGACCCAGTGATGAAACAACACATCAGCAGAGTCGAAAGTGGCCATATAGTCATTCAAGTTACCTAGGAAACATCATTCAAAATGAGCTCATTGGGTCCATTAGTGGGAAGATCTTGGATGCCATTGTTGCAGAAATAAAACAAGCTAAATATTACTCACTCATTTTAGACTGCACTCCAGCCATAAGCCACCAAGAACAGATGTCGATTATTATCAGAACTGTTAAAATGGATGAAGTACCAGAAATAAAAGAATACTTCTTGGGCTTTCTTGAGGCTTCAGAAAGTACAGGCCTGGGTTTATCAGTTCTGATTCTGAAGAGACTAGATGAACTGATATTCACTTTGATGACTGCAGAGGACAGTCATATGCAGAGCTGGGCAGTATTTAAATACATTTGTATTTAAATACGTATTTAAATACATTTGTGTATTTAGACCTGTATTTATAAATACATTGTTTTTCATGTATTTAAATACAGTATTTAAATACTTTAATGAGTATTTAAATACAATGTATTTAAATACTCAAAATATAAAAATGTAAATACTTTTACTGGTTTAATACACGTTCTGTACTAGCACAGTACGACGCGTCGACAGTGTAGTACAGCATGGTTCATGTTTCAACGTGTCAGTTCAATCAGTTGTGTGCCACTCTTAGTCGAAAACGGTTGATTTCTTTATCGTGTGCGTGTCATGGCTTAGTGAATTAGTGAATGCATATGTTAAAGTTTGTATGTATTTAAAATGTATTTACAAATGTATTTAAATACAATTGATGTATTTTGTATTTAGTATCTAAATACATTCGTAAAATGTATTTAGTATTTAGTATTTAAATACATTTCTCCCATGTATTTAGTATTTAGTATTTAAATACATTCAATGTATTTATTGCCCAGCTCTGGTCATATGACAACGGAACGAACATGAAGGGCAAGAACAAAGGTGTTCAGGCAAGGTTATTAGAGAAGAACTGTCGTGCACTCTATGTTCCATGTGGGGCTCACACTCTGAATCTTGTAGTGGCTGATGCAGCTAAAGCTTCCACAGATGCCATCAGCTTCTTTGGCAACGTACAAAAATTGTACAACCTTTTTGCAGCAGCTACACAGAGATGGACAATCATAAAGAAGCACGTGAACATAACACTCAAGTCTTGGAGTGGAACCAGGTGGGAGAGCCGGCTTAAGAGCATTGAGGCTGTGCGATACCAGAGCCACAACATCAGAGAGGCCCTGTTGGAAATCAGAAACAATGCCACAGATGCCGTAGCCAGGACTGAAGCACAAGCACTTGCAGAGGAGGTAGGGTCTTATCGCTTTCAGATTTGCACAGTAGTACTATGGTATGACATTCTTCATGCAGTTAACCATGTGAGCAAACTTCTGCAGTCTCCTACAATGCAGTTTAATGTAGCAGTCAACCTCCTCACAAAAACAAAAGACTCACTCACCAGCTACAGAAACACAGGTTTTGTTGCAGCACAAGTCGTAGTTAGGGACATATGTGAGGAAATGAATGTGGAGGCTGTGCTGAAGGAGAAGAGACTCAGATCCACAAAATAGTACTTTGCTTACGAAGCTCCTGACGAACCATTTACAGAAGCCTTAAAGAGGCTGGAAGTCAAATTTTTCAATGTGGTGGTGGATTGTGCCATCGGGTCAATAAATGAGAGATTCAAAACATTAGATGATGTGAGGGACATATTTGGGGTTCTCCTAAACTTCACCACAATGAACAAGGAAGACTTGTCCTGCAAGTGTGAAAAGCTCTCTAAGATACTGAACACTGGAGCCGACTCTGACATTGATGGAAGAGAACTGGCCCTCGAAATTAAGAACTTGCCGACTTTACCTTCACACAACATGACTGCATTGAAGTTTCTCTCCTTCACTCATCAGAAGCAACTGGAGGAACTATACCCCAATCTCTGGGTTGCACTAAGAATTGCCTGCACTCTACCTGTGACAGTAGCGTCAGCCGAGAGGAGCTTCTCTAAGATGAAGCTAATCAAGAACTACCTCAGATCATCAATGGGGCAGGATCGCCTCAGTGGCCTTGGCATCATAAGCATCAACCAAGACATTGGCAGGGAGATTTCATATGATGATGTTATTGATGATTTCACCCAGAAAAAATCTAGGAGGCAAAAATTTTGAAGATACAAACTGTTCTGTATAACTGTTAGCTATTAGACGATTGTATCGCAGAGTTAGTAATTGTTTGGTAGTTGATAATTGCATTATTTTTTTATACATAGTTCTGTGTCATTTATTCTAAATAATGTATAAGCTAATTTTCAGGAATTTCATGACGAGTATTTTTTCTGTTTGTCTTCTGAAAGTACATATTTGTTCTTTTTGGACATAAATGTTTCATTAAAATTGTTTTTATTAACACAGCCATTTTTTGTATGTGTTTTGCTGAGGTAATGTAGTAAGGCGTGAATTGGTGGGTGGAGGGGTGGGGCCTCAAATAGGTATACTGCTTAGGTCACCTTAATGGCTAGAAACGCCCGTAAACATTAACCTAGGAAAAATCAATGGACAATTATAGTAAAACTCAAATTTTGGCTATACTCACTGTACACCAATGTAAACTATATTGTAATCAACATAAACACTATGCTAAGTACAGTATGTATGGAACAATTGAAACAAAAAATTTAGTCTTATTTTATTAAAAATGTTAAGGATGTTCTAGATTTTTCCGGATGGCATCGGAAAGCTTCCCGGTTTCTAAATTGGTGAATTGTATTGGCCTAATATGAAATTTGCCGGTTTCTAAAGTTTTCCGGAAAGTTGATTGCCGATAGCACATGTTTTACTGTATATATATACAGGGCTGCCGAGAGCTGAAGGGTTGATATTTACTCAGTATTTTATTATGAATGTTTTTGTGTACATAACAAGCAAACTGATTATATGTCGAAGTCACTATTCAAAACATACAGTATGAATAAACAACTCAGAAGAAAATTACCATTTTATTTTTCGAATCAATTATATTAATTCTATCACTATACAATTTACAAATGCAGTACCAATCCATGCAGGCAAAACAATTGTTTACTGCAAGATTTTCATTATTAGAAGTGTACTTTCTTTGCCTTCTCTCTAGCAATGTGGTAAATGATTCTGATGAAATTTAAAGTACGGGCTAACTGGCTTTCATTTACAATGGTTCCCAGATCTGTCAGTCGGTCTTGGGCATTGGTGGATCGCAGATAATATTTTATCTGTTTCAGTTTGACTATGATAATCTCCATAAAATGTATGTTTATTAATTATATTTCCTCTCTGTTATTTAATCAATTGCTTTATTAATATTTTTAGATTTTATCCGCCCTATTTCCGGGCCCCCTAGAGGTCCGGACCCAGGGGATTTTTCCACGGTATCCCCACCCTTTCGGTAGGCATATATATAAATATATATATATATAATATATATATATATACTGTAGTGCCTTGCACCACAAGATTATTCTTTATTAGTGAAAACTGCCACAAATTGGCACGAGTGAAATATTTAAATCTAAATAAATAAATAAATACAAGTTAAATATGTCCAGTGATCAAATTTAATTCTTAAGAATTCAGTGTGGTGTGACTAGACATGAATTGGCTTTTAAGGATTATTTGGCTTGTTGGTAAAATTGTATAGTAAAAACAAACTTATGTGAAACGACAACACAAAGGACGCTGTTCACACATCGTATTATTTGAAAGCACCGCGCCAGGAAGCAAAAATTGTATGACAAGGTTGTCATTGTGGCTATTATTAGGTTGCATTATTATTTGTACTATTATACTATTATTAGGTTACCTTATTAATATTATTATTATTATTATTAGTGTTACATATCATTTGTACTATTATTTGTATTATTACATATTTATTATTATTGCGAAAAATGCTCTGTTTGAATTGGTCCACAATTAACCCACCCCTTATTTCTCCAGTCTAACTATAGAGTAGATCAAGTCTAGCCTAGAGGGGTCAGCCTAGAGATTCCGGAAATGGTCCAGAGCGGGCAGATAAATTGAGGTCCACAGTAGGATTCCTCACAAGATTAGGTTAGGGCAATCTACCTTCACCTTTGTTAAGCTATGAGTTGATGCTGGGTCTTAGGCCACAATGTAGGCCTAACTTGTCTGACCCAGCTTAATTTAATGTAATTAACTGTCTGGTGTAAAAACTCAATTAGTCACTTACTTTTAGTTATTGGAGTCTCCCTTCTCCGGTTGTCTCATTGTCGAGAGCGTACTTTGCTGGTACGTCCTCTCGCCCGTTCTTCGTTTTCGTTCTCAGTTGAGATAATATTATTCAAAGTGTTGCTATTCTTACAGGTGTTATGTAGGACTGAGTTGAGGCACATAGTATTTGTTGGTCATGCACTGTTTTGGTTTAGGTCTAGGTTGTATTCTGATAGGTCACCCAAAGGGGCTATCCCTGATGGAGTCTGAATAGCTATACCATTACCTATCTCTACTATGCCCTTATGAATAAGATTAATATAATCTGCCCCAATTAGCATTTCAATGTTAGCTACTGTGTTGTTAGTGATATGTCTATCAGCTATTTTGTAGTGTTTTCCCAAATGATTTATGGTTTGTTCTAGTTTGGGTATAACCAGTTTGTTTTGTCCTACTTTAGAAATAATAACTGCTTCAATTTTCTTGAATTTACTTTCTAAATGTAGTTCCAGGTCAATTGTCTTATAGCTATTTTTGTCCGAGTTATCCTTAACAAAGGACGCAATATTGAGGTTTTGTTCATTCGGGTTTGGTGTCAAACCCAATTTATTAACTACATTTTTTGAAACAAATGTTTGTTGAGAACAACAGTCTATAAGACATCTCACTGGAGTGGTACTACCCTCACTATTCACTAAGTCCAAAGTAATAGTTGGTAAAGAATCTCAGTGTTCTTGTTACATTGTTTGAACAAGCAGAATGTCCATGAAAGTGGCATTTTCTTGATTACCTTTGTTTGGGGAGGTATCTTTTGAGTTTGAGTATTATTGTTTGGACACTTTGGTGAATCACACATTGATGAGACATGTCGTAAACTTTTACAAAACTTACACTTGAATCTTAACCTAGATTTACAGTCTTTCTTATAATGTCCCTGGCCAGTACACTTTTTACACAGGTTCAACTGTTCACATCTTTTAGCCCTTTGGTTAAAATCTGAATATTTGTCACACCCAGTACTACTGTGTTTCATTACTTGCACAAAATTTGCAATGTGGTGTGTAAGTTGAGGCAGCAGTTACATTAAAGTTCTGTAATGTAGGTGTTCGTGTATTATAGTTGGTCACATTTGATTCTCCAGTATCAAGTTTTGTCTGTTTAGCTGTAGCTAGTTGGTCTCTGGGAACAGTCTTTGGTTTATCCATAGTCTGGGTCTTATGTGTTGGAAAATCTCTCAAGTTGTAATTAATTAGGATATTGGGAAGTGTTTTCTTATTTGTTCTAAATTAGGATAATTTTCTCCCGTCTTTAGAATTAAATTATCTTTAACCCTCGAAGAAGGCACCTAAGTACTATGCTTTGTATAAGCCAAGATGAAGTTTTAATATCTATCTCATTGCTAACCAGTTGTCCTATAATAGCTTCTAATTTTGTATAAAAAATTTCCATATCACTATGGTTATCTTTTATGGGTGCAAATTCAAAAATTTGTTGAGATAATTCATATACAATCATATCTTTATTAATGTAATTACGTTTTAAAAGATCAATAGCTACTCATATGAATCCCCTACGGCTGGTAAATAGGCTATTAGGTTATAGGCTGGGCCTTTAAGGGAACTAGTTAAGTAACTAAACTTTTCAACAGTTGAAATATAAGGTTTATTACCTATTAAATTCTCAAATTTGTCAATGAAAGATGGGAATTGTACCGTGTCCCCTTCAAATGTTGGTACTAGCAAAATGGGTAACTGAGCCCTCAATTCTTGTGACTCAGGATTTTGCATGCCACTTAAATTTTGTTGAAGGTTAGCCCTACTTTGATTAAAATCAGAATTAGGTTTTTTTGGTGTTAAGTCAGTCAACCGAGACCGTAGTCCCTTATTTGCTGTTCAATTGAGCTTACCTGATCATCATCATCAGCGTAAAGGTCTATCAATTGTTCTTCAGCCATTTCGGATTCAACTAACTCTGAAATACTCTCATTAATGGCTATTATTTCCTTCTTTTTAATTTCTAATTTAATAATTACACACTCTATATTTTTCTTACCTGGTTGTGTAATATTGTTAAAAGTGTTCACAGCCTTTGTAACAGCTCCCAACTTTGCCCCCCTTTCTTTTTTAACTTTTTCAATTCTGCACTGTCCATGTCTAAGTCAAATTGTTTAACTGGGGATCGTAATGAAATAGAGGACAAGAAGAAATTACCAGAGAAGAGAGAGAACAGACAAAACAGTCAAGTTTAAATTTGGTTTAATCCCCCCCAAGTACTTGTGTGTCACTCAGGTCTAAGCTTATAAGAGAATGAGACTCTCAAATGTAAATGTTTCCTAGTTAGGCCCTAGGTTGTAGACCTAATTAGGCTTGCTCAGGTTAGGCTTAGGCTAGACCATTTAGCCTAATTCTGCAATTTTGTTAAGTAAGGTTAAGGTTTGTAAATTCCCCACACACGGACCACCAATGCGAAAAATGCTCTGTTGAATTGGTCCACAATTAACCCACCCCTTATTTCTCCAGTCTAACTATAGAGTAGATCAAGTCTAGCCTAGAGGGGTCAGCCTAGAGATTCCGGAAATGGTCCAGAGCGGGCAGATAAATTGAGGTCCACAGTAGGATTCCTCACAAGATTAGGTTAGGGCAATCTACCTTCACCTTTGTTAAGCTATGAGTTGATGCTGGGTCTTAGGCCACAATGTAGGCCTAACTTGTCTGACCCAGCTTAATTTAATGTAATTAACTGTCTGGTGTAAAAACTCAATTAGTCACTTACTTTTAGTTATTGGAGTCTCTCCCTTCTCCGGTTCTCATTGTCGAGAGCGTACTTTGCTGGTACGTCCTCTCGCCCGTTCTTCGTTTTCGTTCTCCCTTTGTTCTCCTCTTCGCGGGCTTCTTCTACCAGCGTTGTCTTGGTTTATTCCCGGTTGGTTGAGCGGTAATGTATCTCCATTACCGAGCACGCTCCTCCCACACAGTATATAAATACTAGTGTGGAGAATAACTCTGGTGAGCAACCAATTGGTTTCTTCCACCCAGTTATTGACATAAAAGGAATTTAATAATTGTTAGATTAACTACCTACCTACTCAGTGAACCATTTCGTTACCTCCCAACTACCCACTCATCGGTTTTCCATAATTATAATCAGTATTATTTGCAGACTGTTATATATTAGCTAAACGGGCCATTATTTAATCTCGCATTTATATGTCCATCAAAGTTGTTACGGGTAAAAATCCCCTTTGCATTTATAAATAATTGTTACATATAGTTATTAATTGTTGTCAATAAAATACAAAATTCATATTAATGATTTTATAATCAGTCCTTCCCTTCTTTTATCAAAATTAATTTTGCGCCGCAGTGCTGGATGCAATCTAGTATTTGGGCGCTGGTGACCCTGGCATTTAGTTAATTATCTACGTAAACTTGTAAAGGTCTACAATAATAAAACCGGACTCTTACAATTGGTGACCCTCCCGGAGCGACCAAACACCGTAATTTATGCAAAAAAAATTCTAAAAGTTTTTTCTCAATTTTTTCAATATATTCAGTCTGCATCTATAATTTTATTAAATTCACTAGTACTAAGCACTCACCTGTACTGAAGTGTATTCTATTGCAAAATATATTCCTTTTATTTTGCCTTTTTATAAAATCAGCGTTTTCTAAAGTTTTTTTTGTGCAAATTTACTTATATTTGCAAACAGCCTATACGCAGACTATTTTTCTGCTAATATTGGGCTACATCATAAAAAAAAATTTTTTTTTACGTAACTTTTTGTTATTGGCATTGATAACTCCAATTGAGTCTCATACTCAACCAAGCTTACCTGAAGCCATTATTTACACTCAACAACATTTGTTGAAATCTTGTCAGTTTTTGACACATTTTTAATTTTTTAGTACCTTGTAACAAAATAATAGCCACAATGACCACAACAACCTTGGATCATCCAACGGTGGTACTCCAAATTCACCACCTATAACAGACCTTCTAACAATGTATCAGCCTACCACTCCACAATTCACCGCTGAAGAGCCTGGAATCTTTGTGAGTCAACTGCGGAATTATTTCGCGATAAAAGGAATTACGGACCCACGAACCAAGTTCCTTATCACAAAGAACCTCCTGCCTACACTAGTATACAAAGTAGTGCGGGATGTGACTCTATTGCCTCCGTCTGACCAAGCTTTTGAGAGCCTCCTCAGCGAGTTAGTCAGGAGACTCGGCCAATCAGAAGAAGAGCGACTCAATGCTCTACTCAAGGACCAAGTTCTTGGGATCAAACGCTAACAGCCTTCCGGAGGCATCCGCAAGACCTGGCTGGACAGACCAATGGAGAGGATAAAAACTCACCCTTAATGCGACGCCGCTTCCTCAGTGGTCTCCCCACTGCCCTACGACCAATGCTTTTTCACAAGCAAAAGAGGCTATAGCACAAGCTACATGCCTTGTTCACCCTCAACCAGACGCTCCTCTGAACTTAGCCACTGATGCCTCTGACGTTGCAGTGTCAGGAGTGCTCCAGCAGCTTGTTTCAGGCGTTTGGGAACCTCTCGCATTCTTTTCATGCAAGCTTTCGCCTTCACAAATGAGGTACAGCACTTTCGGTCGAGAGTTGCTGGCGATATACCTCTCCATCCGTCATTTCAGGTCATTCCTGGAAGGACGTGACTTTAGCATTTTTACGGATCATCGTCCGTTAATATTTACTCTACATTCTCAATCACTCTCATGCTCCTACTGAGAGAAGACACCTTGATTTTATTCTCCAATTTACTTCAGACATTCGACACATTTCAGGTTCTTTGAATGTTGTGCCGGATGCTCTATCTCGCATCTTAGCAATTTCTGATCCTGGACTCTCACACATCAACCTTTCAGAGTTGGCTGAGGCTCAGTCCACGGATACAGACCTCCAAGCTCTTATTAATTCACCCACTTCATTGCAAGTCCGCTCTTTACCGGTTGAACCCAAGTCAGACTTACAAATTTTGTGTGACGTCTCGACTGAGCATATTCGACCGTTGGTCCCACAAGGGCTGCGAAGAGCTGTTTTTGCTAAACTTCAACTCAAAACTTTCATCATCAACAAGGTGGGCAAGCGTGAAACCATTTCTGTGGACCGCTTGAAACCAGCATACCTTGATTTTTCTCCAACAAAAGATCCTATCCTCCCTCAATCTTCTGTACCTCCACCTCAAATACAGGTACAGCAACCTATCCCTCCTCAATCTTCTGTACCTCCACCTCAAATACAGGTACAGCAACCTATCCTCCTCAATCTTCTGTACCTCCACCTCAAATACAGGTACAGCAACCTATCCCTCCTCAATCTTCTGTACCTTCATCTCATATACAGGTACAGCACTCTACCCTTCCTAGATCCTATGTACCACCACCTCATCCGAGGGTACAACAATCTATCATCCCTCTTCCAATTCTCCTTCATTATCGCAATCAACTGTCTTTGAACCAGCCAGTGGCCCCATTGCACAGGCACCAAGAATCCTCTTCCCCCAATGTCCCTACTGCACCTGTAGCACCATCCATGCCTTCAGAACCAGTGCTGCAGGATATTGCCGTCCAAAAGCAAACAATGACTCGTTCTGGAAGAGTCATTCGTAAGCCAGTGCGCTTTGACATTTAAGTTTTTTTTACCCCTGACAACCATGTTTTTGGGGGGCAGTACTTGTAGTGCCTTGCACCACAAGATTATTCTTTATTAGTGAAAACTGCCACAAATTGGCACGAGTGAAATATTTAAATCTAAATAAATAAATAAATACAAGTTAAATATGTCCAGTGATCAAATTTAATTCTTAAGAATTCAGTGTGGTGTGACTAGACATGAATTGGCTTTTAAGGATTATTTTGGCTTTTTGGTAAAATTGTACAGTAAAAACAAACTTATGTGAAACGACAACACAAAGGACGCTGTTCACACATCGTATTATTTGAAAGCACCGCGCCAGCAAGCAAAAATTGTATGACAAGGTTGTCATTGTGGCTATTATTAGGTTGCATTATTATTTGTACTATTATTACTATTATTAGGTTACCTTATTAATATTATTATTATTATTATTAGTGTTACATATCATTTGTACTATTATTTGTATTATTACATATTTATTATTATAATCAGTATTATTTGCAGACTGTTATATATTAGCTAAACGGGCCATTATTTAATCTCGCATTTATATGTCCATCAAAGTTGTTACGGGTAAAAATCCCCTTTGCATTTATAAATAATTGTTACATATAGTTATTAATTGTTGTCAATAAAATACAAAATTCATATTAATGATTTTATAATCAGTCCTTCCTTCTTTTATCAAAATTAATTTTGCGCCGCAGTGCTGGATGCAATCTAGTATTTGGGCGCTGGTGACCCTGGCATTTAGTTAATTATCTAAGTAAACTTGTAAAGGTCTACAATAATAAAACCGGACTCTTACAATACACACACACACACACACACCTTGACTGAAAGGTTTGTTCTTGGGGAACCGCAACTTAGTAAGGAATAAGAGGACGAGAAGGTGGTACATGTTTATTAATCAGACGTTTCGGAAATTCAATTTCTATCATCAGTGCTAAAAATTAAAAGTAAAAAAGTAAACAAATATAGTGAATAAAATATTTCATACTTTTCATTTTTTAGCACTGATGATGGAAACTGAATTTCAGAAACGTCTGATTAATAAACATGTACCACCTTCTCGTCCTCTTATTCCTTACTAAGTTGCGGTTCCCAAGAACAAACCTTTCAGTCAAGGTGTGTGTGTGTGTGTATTGTAAGAGTCCGGTTTTATTATTGTAGACCTTTACAAGTTTACTTAGATAATTAACTAAATGCCAGGGTCACCAGCGCCCAAATACTAGATTGCATCCAGCACTGCGGCGCAAAATTAATTTTGATAAAAGAAGGGAAGGACTGATTATAAAATCATTAATATGAATTTTGTATTTTATTGACAACAATTAATAACTATATGTAACAATTATTTATAAATGCAAAGGGGATTTTTACCCGTAAAACTTTGATGGACATATAAATGCGAGATTAAATAATGGCCCGTTTAGCTAATATATAACAGTCTGCAAATAATACTGATTATAATAATAAATATGTAATAATACAAATAATAGTACAAATGATATGTAACACTAATAATAATAATAATAATATTAATAAGGTAACCTAATAATAGTAATAATAGTACAAATAATAATGCAACCTAATAATAGCCACAATGACAACCTTGTCATACAATTTTTGCTTGCTGGCGCGGTGCTTTCAAATAATACGATGTGTGAACAGCGTCCTTTGTGTTGTCGTTTCACATAAGTTTGTTTTTACTGTACAATTTTACCAAAAAGCCAAAATAATCCTTAAAAGCCAATTCATGTCTAGTCACACCACACTGAATTCTTAAGAATTAAATTTGATCACTGGACATATTAACTTGTATTTATTTATTTATTTAGATTTAAATATTTCACTCGTGCCAATTT
Source organism: Bathynomus jamesi (assembly GCA_023014485.1). Lineage (NCBI taxonomy): Eukaryota > Metazoa > Arthropoda > Malacostraca > Isopoda > Cirolanidae > Bathynomus > Bathynomus jamesi. Next base: position 60,058 of record JAJOZX010008502.1, read on the forward strand.
GTGGCAGTTTTCACTAATAAAGAATAATCTTGTGGTGCAAGGCACTACAAGTACTGCCCCCCAAAAACATGGTTGTCAGGGGTAAAAAAAAACTTAAATGTCAAAGCGCACTGGCTTACGAATGACTCTTCCAGAACGAGTCATTGTTTGCTTTTGGACGGCAATATCCTGCAGCACTGGTTCTGAAGGCATGGATGGTGCTACAGGTGCAGTAGGGACATTGGGGAAGAGGATTCTTGGTGCCTGTGCAATGGGGCCACTGGCTGGTTCAAAGACAGTTGATTGCGATAATGAAGGAGAATTGGAAGAGGGATGATAGATTGTTGTACCCTCGGATGAGGTGGTGGTACATAGGATCTAGGAAGGGTAGAGTGCTGTACCTGTATATGAGATGAAGGTACAGAAGATTGAGGAGGGATAGGTTGCTGTACCTGTATTTGAGGTGGAGGTACAGAAGATTGAGGAGGATAGGTTGCTGTACCTGTATTTGAGGTGGAGGTACAGAAGATTGAGGAGGGATAGGTTGCTGTACCTGTATTTGAGGTGGAGGTACAGAAGATTGAGGGAGGATAGGATCTTTTGTTGGAGAAAAATCAAGGTATGCTGGTTTCAAGCGGTCCACAGAAATGGTTTCACGCTTGCCCACCTTGTTGATGATGAAAGTTTTGAGTTGAAGTTTAGCAAAAACAGCTCTTCGCAGCCCTTGTGGGACCAACGGTCGAATATGCTCAGTCGAGACGTCACACAAAATTTGTAAGTCTGACTTGGGTTCAACCGGTAAAGAGCGGACTTGCAATGAAGTGGGTGAATTAATAAGAGCTTGGAGGTCTGTATCCGTGGACTGAGCCTCAGCCAACTCTGAAAGGTTGATGTGTGAGAGTCCAGGATCAGAAATTGCTAAGATGCGAGATAGAGCATCCGGCACAACATTCAAAGAACCTGAAATGTGTCGAATGTCTGAAGTAAATTGGAGAATAAAATCAAGGTGTCTTCTCTCAGTAGGAGCATGAGAGTGATTGAGAATGTAGAGTAAATATTAACGGACGATGATCCGTAAAAATGCTAAAGTCACGTCCTTCCAGGAATGACCTGAAATGACGGATGGAGAGGTATATCGCCAGCAACTCTCGACCGAAAGTGCTGTACCTCATTTGTGAAGGCGAAAGCTTGCATGAAAAGAATGCGAGAGGTTCCCAAACGCCTGAAACAAGCTGCTGGAGCACTCCTGACACTGCAACGTCAGAGGCATCAGTGGCTAAGTTCAGAGGAGCGTCTGGTTGAGGGTGAACAAGGCATGTAGCTTGTGCTATAGCCTCTTTTGCTTGTGAAAAAGCATTGGTCGTAGGGCAGTGGGGAGACCACTGAGGAAGCGGCGTCGCATTAAGGGTGAGTTTTTATCCTCTCCATTGGTCTGTCCAGCCAGGTCTTGCGGATGCCTCCGGAAGGCTGTTAGCGTTTGATCCCCAAGAACTTGGTCCTTGAGTAGAGCATTGAGTCGCTCTTCTTCTGATTGGCCGAGTCTCCTGACTAACTCGCTGAGGAGGCTCTCAAAAGCTTGGTCAGACGGAGGCAATAGAGTCACATCCCGCACTACTTTGTATACTAGTGTAGGCAGGAGGTTCTTTGTGATAAGGAACTTGGTTCGTGGGTCCGTAATTCCTTTTATCGCGAAATAATTCCGCAGTTGACTCACAAAGATTCCAGGCTCTTCAGCGGTGAATTGTGGAGTGGTAGGCTGATACATTGTTAGAAGGTCTGTTATAGGTGGTGAATTTGGAGTACCACCGTTGGATGATCCAAGGTTGTTGTTGGTCATTGTGGCTATTATTTTGTTACAAGGTACTAAAAAAATTAAAAATGTGTCAAAAACTGACAAGATTTCAACAAATGTTGTTGAGTGTAAATAATGGCTTCAGGTAAGCTTGGTTGAGTATGAGACTCAATTGGAGTTATGAATGCCAATAACAAAAAGTTACGTAAAAAAAAATTTTTTTTTATGATGTAGCCCAATATTAGCAGAAAAATAGTCTGCGTATAGGCTGTTTGCAAAATATAAGTAAATTTGCACAAAAAAAACTTTAGAAAACGCTGATTTTATAAAAAGGCAAAATAAAAGGAATATATTTGCAATAGAATACACTTCCAGTACAGGTGAGTGCTTAGTACTAGTGAATTTAATAAAATTATAGATGCAGACTGAATATATTGAAAAAAATTGAGAAAAAACTTTTAGAAATTTTTTTTGCATAAATTACGGTGTTTGGTCGCTCCGGGAGGGTCACCAATTGTAAGAGTCCGGTTTTATTATTGTAGACCTTTACAAGTTTACGTAGATAATTAACTAAATGCCAGGGTCACCAGCGCCCAAATACTAGATTGCATCCAGCACTGCGGCGCAAAATTAATTTTGATAAAAGAAGGGAAGGACTGATTATAAAATCATTAATATGAATTTTGTATTTTATTGACAACAATTAATAACTATATGTAACAATTATTTATAAATGCAAAGGGGATTTTTACCCGTAACAACTTTGATGGACATATAAATGCGAGATTAAATAATGGCCCGTTTAGCTAATATATAACAGTCTGCAAATAATACTGATTATAATTATGGAAAACCGATGAGTGGGTAGTTGGGAGGTAACGAAAATGGTTCACTGAGTAGGTAGGTAGTTAATCTAACAATTATTAAATTCCTTTTATGTCAATAACTGGGTGGAAGAAACCAATTGGTTGCTCACCAGAGTTATTCTCCACACTAGTATTTATATACTGTGTGGGAGGAGCGTGCTCGGTAATGGAGATACATTACCGCTCAACCAACCGGGAATAAACCAAGACAACGCTGGTAGAAGAAGCCCCGCGAAGAGGAGAACAAAGGGAGAACGAAAACGAAGAACGGGGCGAGAGGACGTACCAGCAAAGTACGCTCTCGACAATGAGAACCGGAGAAGGGAGAGACTCCAATAACTAAAAGTAAGTGACTAATTGAGTTTTTACACCAGACAGTTAATTACATTAAATTAAGCTGGGTCAGACAAGTTAGGCCTACATTGTGGCCTAAGACCCAGCATCAACTCATAGCTTAACAAAGGTGAAGGTAGATTGCCCTAACCTAATCTTGTGAGGAATCCTACTGTGGACCTCAATTTATCTGCCCGCTCTGGACCATTTCCGGAATCTCTAGGCTGACCCCTCTAGGCTAGACTTGATCTACTCTATAGTTAGACTGGAGAAATAAGGGTGGGTTAATTGTGGACCAATTCAAACAGAGCATTTTTCGCATTGGTGGTCCGTGTGTGGGGAATTTACAAACCTTAACCTTACTTAACAAAAATTGCAGAATTAGGCTAAATGGTCTAGCCTAAGCCTAACCTGAGCAAGCCTAATTAGGTCTACAACCTAGGGCCTAACTAGGAAACATTTACATTTGAGGAGTCTCATTCTCTTATAAGCTTAGACCTGAGTGACACACAAGTACTTGGGGGGGATTAAACCAAATTTAAACTTGACTGTTTTGTCTGTTCTCTCTCTTCTCTGGTAATTTCTTCTTGTCCTCTATTTCATTACGATCCCCAGTTAAACAATTTTGACTTAGACATGGACAGTGCAGAATTGAAAAAGTTAAAAAAGAAAAGGGGGGCAAAGTTGGGAGCTGTTACAAAGGCTGTGAACACTTTTAACAATATTACACAACCAGGTAAGAAAAATATAGAGTGTGTAATTATTAAATTAGAAATTAAAAAGAAGGAAATAATAGCCATTAATGAGAGTATTTCAGAGTTAGTTGAATCCGAAATGGCTGAAGAACAATTGATAGACCTTTACGCTGATGATGATGATCAGGTAAGCTCAATTGAACAGCAAATAAGGGGGACTACGGTCTCGGTTGACTGACTTAACACCAAAAAAACCTAATTCTGATTTTAATCAAAGTAGGGCTAACCTTCAACAAAATTTAAGTGGCATGCAAAAATCCTGAGTCACAAGAATTGAGGGCTCAGTTACCCATTTTGCTAGTACCAACATTTGAAGGGGACACGGTACAATTCCCATCTTTCATTGACAAATTTGAGAATTTAATAGGTAATAAACCTTATATTTCAACTGTTGAAAAGTTTAGTTACTTAACTAGTTCCCTTAAAGGCCCAGCCTATAACCTAATAGCCTATTTACCAGCCGTAGGGGATTCATATGAAGTAGCTATTGATCTTTTAAAACGTAATTACATTAATAAAGATATGATTGTATATGAATTATCTCAACAAATTTTGAATTTGCACCCATAAAAGATAACCATAGTGATATGGAAATTTTTTATACAAAATTAGAAGCTATTATAGGACAACTGGTTAGCAATGAGATAGATATTAAAACTTCATCTTGGCTTATACAAAGCATAGTACTTAGGTGCCTTCCTTCGAGGGTTAAAGATAATTTAATTCTAAAGACGGGAGAAAATTATCCTAATTTAGAACAAATAAGAAAACACTTCCCCAATATCCTAATTAATTACAACTTGAGAGATTTTCCAACACATAAGACCCAGACTATGGATAAACCAAAGACTGTTCCCAGAGACCAACTAGCTACAGCTAAACAGAGAAAACTTGATACTGGAGAATCAAATGTGACCAACTATAATACACGAACACCTACATTACAGAACTTTAATGTAACTGCTGCCTCAACTTACACACCACATTGCAAATTTTGTGCAAGTAATGAACACAGTAGTACTGGGTGTGACAAATATTCAGATTTTAACCAAAGGGCTAAAAGATGTGAACAGTTGAACCTGTGTAAAAAGTGTACTGGCCAGGGACATTATAAGAAAGACTGTAAATCTAGGTTAAGATTCAAGTGTAAGTTTTGTAAAAGTTTACGACATGTCTCATCAATGTGTGATTCACCAAAGTGTCCAAACAATAATACTCAAACTCAAAAGATACCTCCCCAAACAAAGGTAATCAAGAAAATGCCACTTTCATGGACATTCTGCTTGTTCAAACAATGTAACAAGAAACACTGAGATTCTTTTACCAACTATTACTTTGGACTTAGTGAATAGTGAGGGTAGTACCACTCCAGTGAGATGTCTTATAGACTGTTGTTCTCAACAAACATTTGTTTCAAAAAATGTAGTTAATAAATTGGGTTTGACACCAAACCCGAATGAACAAAACCTCAATATTGCGTCCTTTGTTAAGGATAACTCGGACAAAAATAGCTATAAGACAATTGACCTGGAACTACATTAGAAAGTAATTCAAGAAAATTGAAGCAGTTATTATTTCTAAAGTAGGACAAAACAAACTGGTTATACCCAAACTAGAACAAACCATAAATCATTTGGGAAAACACTACAAAATAGCTGATAGACATATCACTAACAACACAGTAGCTAACATTGAAATGCTAATTGGGGCAGATTATATTAATCTTATTCATAAGGGCATAGTAGAGATAGGTAATGGTATAGCTATTCAGACTCCATCAGGGATAGCCCCTTTGGGTGACCTATCAGAATACAACCTAGACCTAAACCAAAACAGTGCATGACCAACAAATACTATGTGCCTCAACTCAGTCCTACATAACACCTGTAAGAATAGCAACACTTTGAATAATATTATCTCAACTGAGAACGAAAACGAAGAACGGGGCGAGAGGACGTACCAGCAAAGTACGCTCTCGACAATGAGACAACCGGAGAAGGGAGAGACTCCAATAACTAAAAGTAAGTGACTAATTGAGTTTTTACACCAGACAGTTAATTACATTAAATTAAGCTGGGTCAGACAAGTTAGGCCTACATTGTGGCCTAAGACCCAGCATCAACTCATAGCTTAACAAAGGTGAAGGTAGATTGCCCTAACCTAATCTTGTGAGGAATCCTACTGTGGACCTCAATTTATCTGCCCGCTCTGGACCATTTCCGGAATCTCTAGGCTGACCCCTCTAGGCTAGACTTGATCTACTCTATAGTTAGACTGGAGAAATAAGGGGTGGGTTAATTGTGGACCAATTCAAACAGAGCATTTTTCGCAATAATAATAAATATGTAATAATACAAATAATAGTACAAATGATATGTAACACTAATAATAATAATAATAATATTAATAAGGTAACCTAATAATAGTAATAATAGTACAAATAATAATGCAACCTAATAATAGCCACAATGACAACCTTGTCATACAATTTTTGCTTCCTGGCGCGGTGCTTTCAAATAATACGATGTGTGAACAGCGTCCTTTGTGTTGTCGTTTCACATAAGTTTGTTTTTACTATACAATTTTACCAACAAGCCAAAATAATCCTTAAAAGCCAATTCATGTCTAGTCACACCACACTGAATTCTTAAGAATTAAATTTGATCACTGGACATATTTAACTTGTATTTATTATTTATTTAGATTTAAATATTTCACTCGTGCCAATTTGTGGCAGTTTTCACTAATAAAGAATAATCTTGTGGTGCAAGGCACTACAGTATATATATATATATATATATATATATTATATATATGCCTACCGAAAGGGTGGGGATACCGTGGAAAAATCCCCTGGGTCCGGACTCTAGGGGGCCCGGAAATAGGGCGGATAAAATCTAAAAATATTAATAAAGCAATTGATTAAATAACAGAGAGGAAATATAATTAATAAACATACATTTTATGGAGATTATCATAGTCAAACTGAAACAGATAAATATTATCTGCGATCCACCAATGCCCAAGACCGACTGACAGATCTGGGAACCATTGTAAATGAAAGCCAGTTAGCCCGTACTTTAAATTTCATCAGAATCATTTACCACATTGCTAGAGAGAAGGCAAAGAAAGTACACTTCTAATAATGAAAATCTGCAGTAAACAATTGTTTTGCCTGCATGGATTGGTACTGCATTTGTAAATTGTATAGTGATAGAATTAATATAATTGATTCGAAAAATAAAATGGTAATTTTCTTCTGAGTTGTTTATTCATACTGTATGTTTTGAATAGTGACTTCGACATATAATCAGTTTGCTTGTTATGTACACAAAAACATTCATAATAAAATACTGAGTAAATATCAACCTTCAGCTCTCGGCAGCCCTGTATATATATATACAGTAAAACATGTGCTATCCGGCAATCAACTTTCCGGAAAACTTAGAAACCGGCAAATTTCATATTAGGCCAATACAATTCACCAATTTAGAAACCGGGAAGCTTTCCGATGCCATCCGGAAAAATCTAGAACATCCTTAACATTTTTAATAAAATAAGACTAAATTTTACTTGTTTCAATTGTTCCATACATACTGTACTTAGCATAGTGTTTATGTTGATTACAATATAGTTTACATTGGTGTACAGTGGAGTATAGCCAAAATTTGAGTTTTACTATAATTGTCCATTGATTTTTCCTAGGTTAATGTTTACGGGCGTTTCTAGCCATTAAGGTGACCTAAGCAGTATACCTATTTGAGGCCCCACCCCTCCACCCACCAATTCACGCCTTACTACATTACCTCAGCAAAACACATACAAAAAATGGCTGTGTTAATAAAAAACAATTTTAATGAAACATTTATGTCCAAAAAGAACAAATATGTACTTTCAGAAGACAAACAGAAAAAATACTCGTCATGAAATTCCTGAAAATTAGCTTATACATTATTTAGAATAAATGACACAGAACTATGTATAAAAAAATAATGCAATTATCAACTACCAAACAATTACTAACTCTGCGATACAATCGTCTAATAGCTAACAGTTATACAGAACAGTTTGTATCTTCAAAATTTTTGCCTCCTAGATTTTTTCTGGGTGAAATCATCAATAACATCATCATATGAAATCTCCCTGCCAATGTCTTGGTTGATGCTTATGATGCCAAGGCCACTGAGGCGATCCTGCCCCATTGATGATCTGAGGTAGTTCTTGATTAGCTTCATCTTAGAGAAGCTCCTCTCGGCTGACGCTACTGTCACAGGTAGAGTGCAGGCAATTCTTAGTGCAAACCCAGAGATTGGGGTATAGTTCCTCCAGTTGCTTCTGATGAGTGAAGGAGAGAAACTTCAATGCAGTCATGTTGTGTGAAGGTAAAGTCGGCAAGTTCTTAATTTCGAGGGCCAGTTCTCTTCCATCAATGTCAGAGTCGGCTCCAGTGTTCAGTATCTTAGAGAGCTTTTCACACTTGCAGGACAAGTCTTCCTTGTTCATTGTGGTGAAGTTTAGGAGAACCCCAAATATGTCCCTCACATCATCTAATGTTTGAATCTCTCATTTATGACCCGATGGCACAATCCACCACCACATTGAAAAATTTGACTTCCAGCCTCTTTAAGGCTTCTGTAAATGGTTCGTCAGGAGCTTCGTAAGCAAAGTACTATTTTGTGGATCTGAGTCTCTTCTCCTTCAGCACAGCCTCCACATTCATTTCCTCACATATGTCCCTAACTACGACTTGTGCTGCAACAAAACCTGTGTTTCTGTAGCTGGTGAGTGAGTCTTTGTTTTTGTGAGGAGGTTGACTGCCACATTAAACTGCATTGTAGGAGACTGCAGAAGTTTGCTCACATGGTTAACTGCATGAAGAATGTCATACCATAGTACTACTGTGCAAATCTGAAAGCGATAAGACCCTACCTCCTCTGCAAGTGCTTGTGCTTCAGTCCTGGCTACGGCATCTGTGGCATTGTTTCTGATTTCCAACAGGGCCTCTCTGATGTTGTGGCTCTGGTATCGCACAGCCTCAATGCTCTTAAGCCGGCTCTCCCACCTGGTTCCACTCCAAGACTTGAGTGTTATGTTCACGTGCTTCTTTATGATTGTCCATCTCTGTGTAGCTGCTGCAAAAAGGTTGTACAATTTTTGTACGTTGCCAAAGAAGCTGATGGCATCTGTGGAAGCTTTAGCTGCATCAGCCACTACAAGATTCAGAGTGTGAGCCCCACATGGAACATAGAGTGCACGACAGTTCTTCTCTAATAACCTTGCCTGAACACCTTTGTTCTTGCCCTTCATGTTCGTTCCGTTGTCATATGACCAGAGCTGGGCAATAAATACATTGAATGTATTTAAATACTAAATACTAAATACATGGGAGAAATGTATTTAAATACTAAATACTAAATACATTTTACGAATGTATTTAGATACTAAATACAAAATACATCAATTGTATTTAAATACATTTGTAAATACATTTTAAATACATACAAACTTTAACATATGCATTCACTAATTCACTAAGCCATGACACGCACACGATAAAGAAATCAACCGTTTTCGACTAAGAGTGGCACACAACTGATTGAACTGACACGTTGAAACATGAACCATGCTGTACTACACTGTCGACGCGTCGTACTGTGCTAGTACAGAACGTGTATTAAACCAGTAAAAGTATTTACATTTTATATTTTGAGTATTTAAATACATTGTATTTAAATACTCATTAAAGTATTTAAATACTGTATTTAAATACATGAAAAACAATGTATTTATAAATACAGGTCTAAATACACAAATGTATTTAAATACGTATTTAAATACAAATGTATTTAAATACTGCCCAGCTCTGCATATGACTGTCCTCTGCAGTCATCAAAGTGAATATTCAGTTCATCTAGTCTCTTCAGAATCAGAACTGATAAACCCAGGCCTGTACTTTCTGAAGCCTCAAGAAAGCCCAAGAAGTATTCTTTTATTTCTGGTACTTCATCCATTTTACAGTTCTGATAATAATCGACATCTGTTCTTGGTGGCTTATGGCTGGAGTGCAGTCTAAAATGAGTGAGTAATATTTAGCTTGTTTTATTTCTGCAACAATGGCATCCAAGATCTTCCCACTAATGGACCAATGAGCTCATTTTGAATGATGTTTCCTAGGTAACTTGAATGACTATATTGGCCACTTTCGACTCTGCTGATGTGTTGTTTCATCACTGGGTCAAATTTGGCAAGCAGCTCAACCTCCTTCAAGAAGTTGCCATTGTCTCGATTGTACAATGTAGAGGAAGACCCCCTGAAGGCAAGGTCTCTCTCTGCCAGTGATTGGATTATACTTATAAGACGTGTGAGAACATCTCGCCAGCGTCTTCGCTCTACCTCCATTAATGACATTTCAGTTTGGTCAATGGTCCTCCCAGTTTTTAGCCGCAGTTCCACATCCTTCCATGTTGCCATGTTATCTGCATGTTCTGAACTATTTTCATGGCCTTTCAGAAGCGAACCAACGTTTAACCAGTCTGAAAGTCCATCCGTAATTAGTTTGTACGACTTCCTTGAAAACAACTTGCAGCAGAAGCAATAAAGAGCATCATTCCTTCTAGAGTACATCAGCCAGCTTCGCTTTATTTTTTTCCCATTAATTAATGTTCTGTACATGTAATGGTGATGAAAGCTTCTACCGTCCTCTCTTTTAAGGAATGTGAAATCTGGACTGATTTGAAATGGTCCTCGAGACACCAGATCTGTCTTCAAGGCATCTGACAGGACAACTGGCCAGTCATATGGATCAAGCGGTGGAGCAGATCTTGGTTCTTGAAGCTCAGTAGAAATGCCTGTGTGTGGTGTTTGAAGCTGAACAGAAAATAGGCCACTTGTTGGTTCATCAGGCTCTACTTCTACTGGTGTTTGAGGTTGCATAGAGGATGGTCCTGCTGTTGGCTCATGATGCTCATCAGGCTTTGCTGAGGATGGCTTTTCCAAATATTTCAGTAGTGCTCCTGAGAAGAACATAACATTACATAATCTGTTAATTTTTGCTAAAATACTCTTCTTATCTTGTTTGATAATTGATCTGTGTGAACAGAATTTGAGGTGATGTGATCCATTAAATTTCACATTTCGAAATATTATAAATATTACAGAAACTAGCTTACTCTACACGATTCCTGAGCACTTGCCTAGCTTGATGGTCTACCTAACCTAGTTGCCTGAACTGTAATCATAAGAATATACAAGTGGCACATCTCACCTGTGCTACTGGAAAGCTTCTCCTCCTCTATTTTCTTCTTTTTCCATTTTTCAGCTCCTGATGGATAATGTCGTTTCATTTTCCAAGATGCACGAAGTCACATCTAGTTAACCACAACTAATCTGCTAAATAATAATAATCATGATAATAATGATGATGATAATAATAATAATAATTGCTATAATTGTAACGTTAATCAAATACATTCAAATAATCAGACCATTTGGGTTTTAACCAACAAAATTCACATTATCTGAAAAAGATGAGAAAAGAATTAATAAACTTGAAAACAACGAAAATAATCCTAGGTTTTAAAGTGTTACAAAATCTCGTAATAATTAGTAAATTAGTGAAATAATGTTTTACAATACTAGAAAAATTAAGCATTTAGGAAAGTATAAGCATATAGTAAGAATAAAGTTAAATAATTAATATAGAAATAAGATCTCACAATAGTTATTTACACATAACGACCCAACGTTTCGTTTGTCTCCGTTTTATCACATTTGTCTCATACAAAAACTTTAATTAATACGACAATAATAATAATAATAATAATAATAACAATAATATTAATAATAACTTCAGCTACATTCCTATTCTTGCCCACTGAGCTATGACCTGGGAGCCTGTCTACTGTCTAGGGGCCCCCTAGTAGCAGCGGGGCCCTAAGCGGCCGCTTAGTCTGCTTATGCCAGGAAACGGCCCTGTTAATGGTACCTTCAGATAACGGGAAAATTTAGACAACCGGAATGGCTTAATCCCTGAGCTTGCCGGATAACGAAGGTTTTACTGTGTATATCATATATAGAGTGTTGGACGCATTACTTTTTTAAAGTAACGGCGTTACCGTTACTTGCAATAGAAAGTAACGTCATTACCGCTACAGTTACTTCTATGGAAAGGTAATGCGTTATGGTTACCGTTACCGTTACTTTTATAATAAACTAGAAAATATAGTATTTCTCAATATAAGAATATGATATATCTACATCGCAATTATAAAAGATTTTCTGAATATCGAGCAAATATTTAATTAAGGTCAAATATATAATACAATGAAACAATACCTGATTTAGACTTGTACTTAAATAATAAGCAATACAATTTAACAATTTTACCATTTGAAATAATATTAATAGCGATCAATAGATCTTAAGTGAAAAACTAAAAAGGTGAAATAAAATTGCTCTTTGCATTTAGTATTACAAAAACGATAATTATTGAAGAGAATACACTAAAATAAATCGTGAATAAAAAATTACAAAATGCCTAAAAGATTAATGGGTTATTCATATAAGAAAAAATAGAAATCTTAAAAGAAAGTAACGAATAATGACTGAAAATGGAATGAAAAGTAACGGGGTTACCAATTTCGTTACAATATAAATAAAATAACGGCGTTACCGTTACTGCGAAAAATGCTCTGTATGAATTGGTCCACAATTAACCTACCCCTTATATCTCCAGTCTATACTATAGAGTAGATCAAGTCTAGCCTAGAGGGGTCAGCCTAGAGATTCCGGAAATGGTCCAGAGCGGGCAGATAAATTGAGGTCCACAGTAGGATTCCTCACAAGAATTAGGTTAGGGCAATCTACCTTCACCTTTGTTAAGCTATGAGTTGATGCTGGGTCTTAGGCCACAATGTAGGCCTAACTTGTCTGACCCAGCTTAATTTAATGAGATTAACTTTGGTGTAAAAACTCAATTAGTCACTTACTTTTTGTTATCGGAGTGTCTCCCTTCTCCGGTTATGTTTTCGAGAGCGCACTTTGTTGGTACGTCCTCTCGCCCCGTTCTTCGTTTTCGTTCTCCCTTTGTTCTCCTCTTCGCGGGGCTTCTCGTACCAGCGTTGTCTTGGTTTATTCCTCGGTTGGTTGAGCGGTAATGTATCTCCACTACCGAGCACGCTCCTCCCACACAGTATATAAATACTAGTGTGGAGAATAACTCTGGTGAGCAACCAATTGGTTTCATCCACCCAGTTATTGACATAAAAGGAATTTAATGATTGTTAGATTAACTACCTACCTACTCAGTGAACCATTTCGTTACCTCCCAACTACCCACTCATCAGTTTTCCATATACTGGGGGCCCCGGGAGATAAAAATTTTGGTGTCATTGTCACCAATTTTTGTCTGAGTGTAGACTAGCTAACTATTTAACTGTAAATGCCTGTTAATCTGATTAACAGTGCCTATCCTCACCTTCTCATGGAGAAGGTGTAGCATTTAATTAGAAGATAAAATATACATCCATAGGATGAAACTGTCTATGGTCTTTACCATAAGAAAAGAAAAATGAAAGTTAGAAGATAAAATTACAATTCCCCAGCATCTATTTTTTGTTGTAAAAATAGTCGCGCCTTTAATGCTGTTTGTCGCTGAGGTCTTGTGTCTGTCAATGTTGTAGTAGGATGCGTTACCACTCCTACTGTCAAAGGAATAGTTACTGGAAGTTCAGTGTCTCCAGTTGTTACTGTCAGTGGAGAAGGTTCTCCAAAGTCCATTGTTTTGGGTCCAGACTCTAAAGGGTACAAAAGAGAAATGTCTCTTGTTGTGTCACCCGTTGAAGTCCTTAATTTGACCACTCTTGTTACCCCGTCTGCCCCTGGTCTGAGTTCTGAAACTCTAGCCAGAGGCCAGTTTTGTCTTGGAGTACTGTCATGTATGAGAACAAGGTCCCCTACCTTAATTGTGTCAGACCAATCCTTCTTAGTCATTTGTTTATGTCTCTCCCTTAGACCATCAAGTACTCAGTTTTCCACTGTTTAATGAAATGAGCTTTAACTCTAGTTAAATGTTGTAACTTAGTCTGGAGCTCATCATGTCGTTGAGTCCAGTTTGGGTCTTCTGAAGAGTCTATATTGTAGTCCGGCAGGAGACTAACTTGTTCTCCCCGAATCAAATGATTTGGAGTTAATGGTTCTGGGTCATTAATGTTGTCACTCACATAAGTGAGTGGTCTATTGTTAATGATGTTCTCAATCTCAGCCAGGAGAGTGAGTAACCCAAATAAGTGTATCTGTTTTTTGCCAATTGCTTTCTTCAAGCAATTCTTTACTGTCTGTATATTCCTCTCCCAGATAGAACCATACCAAGGAGAGGCAACCGGAATATACTTCCACTTTATGTTTGTATTTTGTATATATAATTGTGTGATTTCATTGCTTAACAAGTCGTGGATGACTTGTTCACCAGCTTTGAAATATGTAGCATTGTCAGTCCAAACTGTCTTGGGTACTGAATGTCGTGCACAGAATCTCTTAAAGACAGCAACAAAAGATTCTGCTGTTAGGTCCTCCACAACATCCAAATAAACAGCTCGTGAGGCTGCACATGTAAACAGTACAATGTACATTTTTTGTTCAGTGTCACCCACCCCTACAGTCAATGCTCCTGTATAGTCAATGCCTACAGTCTCAAAGGGTCTGTTGAGAGTAACTCTCTCCTCTGGCAAAGCAGGAGGATTTGGTTTCCTATAGGGCCTAGCATGAATACGCCTACATGTAACACACTCACTCAGGACTGTTTTAACAGTGATCCTTCCCTTGGGTATCCAATAAGTTTTTCTTAATGTAGTTAGTGTCTGTGGTACCCCCATATGATATACATCATTGTGTGTTTTCCTGATTATTAATGTTGTCAAATAGCTAAATCTAGGTAAAAGGATTGGATTTTTGCTTTTGTATGACAGTTTTGATTTGTCTAATCTCCCTTTACACCTTAGAAGGCCTTCCTCATCCCTGAACAAGTTTAGATCCACAACTACTGATGGTACAGGTTTTTGTTTGTTTCCCATTAGTTAAGAATTCTAACTCTTTATTGTACTCTTTTTGTTGGGCTTGGCCTATCCAGTATTGGGTTGCAACCTCTGTATAATTATGATTATTTTTATTTAGCTGTTTGTTAATTGTAGCTAAACAGTTGTGAGCAAACCTCAAACAGTAGGCTGTCACCCTAACAAGTTTGTTGAAATCAGAATACTTTTCATAATTAGTGATTGGTTCAACCTTTTCATTTGAAAAGATTAAATTTAATGTCAAGTTAACTTGTTCCACAGGCCATTGGTCTGTATTACAGAGCCACTTAGGTCCCATAAACCAAGTTTTGTTTGACTTCAACAACTTGTAGGATAAACCTCTGGTCAGAAAGTCTGCTGGATTCTGTTTAGTTGGAACATAGTGAAAGTTTACTTGTAGGCTTTCATTAGCGTCAGCTATTTCTTTTAGCCTATTTCTTACAAAGATATTCTTACTATTAATGCTATCATTCCGTATCCATGCAAGACAAATCTGACTGTCAAGCCAGACGTGGATATTAGTTATGAACACATCATAGTAAGCATCCTTAAGCAATGAAATGGTTTTAATGGCTAATGTAGCAGCCAATAGTTCCAATTGAGGTATGGTTCGGGTAGGTTTGAGAGGTGCAACTTTCCCTTTTGCATAAATTAGATGACTTTCTGTAGGGCTTACAAGATACGCACAGCACCCATAAGCTTGTGTGCTTGCATCAGCAAACACATGAAGCCTCTGGGGCTTATCCCTAAACCCACAGCACCTTTGAATTTTAATGTTCTGCACTTTTGTTAAATCAGTGGCTAACTTCTTCCAAGATTTTTGATTTTCATTTGTTATTGGATCATCCCACCCAACATTTGTCCTCCAAATTTCTTGGAGGAGAATCTTTGATTTTATTGTTGAAGGCAGGAATAGACCCATGGGATCAAAAATTTTGGAAGCCTCTGATAATATTGTCTTTTAGTATTTGCTTCCTCATCAAGTTTAAAACCTTTAGTACAGATTGAATCATGACTGTTAGAAGTTGCATCCAAATACCAGTTCATACCTAAAGTTTTAACTCTGTCTAATGGCTCAGTAAGACCATTATTATCCTTTAAAATCTTTTTGTTTAAATCCTCATCATTTGAAATCCACTCTCTAAGTTCAAAGTTACCTTGTTGCATAATGTTTTGAGAGTGTTCATAGACTTCAGATAATTCAGATTTTGTTGTCGTTGAGCCTATTAGATTGTCTACGTAAAAATGTTCCTTAAGGAAGTTCAATGTTAGAGAGTTATTAAACTGGTTTAAATGATGTTTAATTGTCAATGCTAATAGGCTAGGTGAGCAATTGGCTCCAAACAACACAACATTAAATCTATAGGTTATGAACCCTTTATTCAAATCAAATGGATCCTTGAACCATAAGAACCTAAGTTGGTTCTTATCATATTCATTTTTAAGATTTATTCTCAAAAATGCCTTCGAAATGTCACTTTGTACAGCATATTTGTCTAACCTGAACCTCAGTAAGATCTTCACAAGGTCAGAAATGAGATTAGGACCCTCAATCAAGCAATCATTCAAACTGTGTTTATCACTGTCTTTGAGGCTACAATTATATACTACTCTGAGTTTTGTTGTTGGGGCATCTTGTCGATAAACCCCCCTGTGGGTTAAATAATGACAACCATCTTTTTTAAAAGGGTTATCTGTTACTTCTTCAATGAAGCCTTTCTGTAGCTGTTCTTTGAAGACATCATTATATATTTTTACATTATTTTCTTGTTTGAGTTTTTTCATTACTTTATATAAATGTCCTTTAGCTACTTTGAGATTATCTCTTAAAGTTGGACAATTTATTTTCCAAGGTAACTCAATAAAATAACTATTGTTTTACACTGAATGGTGTCTTCAAATCTTTCTACCATTAACTGATCTTCTGAAGTTTGATGTGTGTCATGTATACCCACAGATTCTAGCAACCATAAGTTTGAATTGCCTCATCCAAAGTTCATTTGATAATGATGAATTAATGTTCTCAGTTGAGATAATATTATTCAAAGTGTTGCTATTCTTACAGGTGTTATGTAGGACTGAGTTGAGGCACATAGTATTTGTTGGTCATGCACTGTTTTGGTTTAGGTCTAGGTTGTATTCTGATAGGTCACCCAAAGGGGCTATCCCTTATGGAGTCTGAATAGCTATACCATTACCTATCTCTACTATGCCCTTATGAATAAGATTAATATAATCTGCCCCTATTAGCATTTCAATGTTAGCTACTGTGTTATTAGTGATATGTCTATCAGCTATTTTGTAGTGTTTTCCCAAATGATTTATGGTTTGTTCTAGTTTGGGTATAACCAGTTTGTTTTGTCCTACTTTAGAAATAATAACTGCTTCAATTTTCTTGAATTTACTTTCTAAATGTAGTTCCAGGTCAATTGTCTTATAGCTATTTTTGTCCGAGTTATCCTTAACAAAGGACGCAATATTGAGGTTTTGTTCATTCGGGTTTGGTGTCAAACCCAATTTATTAACTACATTTTTGAAACAAATGTTTGTTGAGAACAACAGTCTATAAGACATCTCACTGGAGTGGTACTACCCTCACTATTCACTAAGTCCAAAGTAATAGTTGGTAAAAGAATCTCAGTGTTTCTTGTTACATTGTTTGAACAAGCAGAATGTCCCATGAAAGTGGCATTTTCTTGATTACCTTTGTTTGGGGGAGGTATCTTTTGAGTTTGAGTACTATTATTTGGACACTTTGGTGAATCACACATTGATGAGACATGTCGTAAACTTTTACAAAACTTACACTTGAATCTTAACCTAGATTTACAGTCTTTCTTATAATGTCCCTGGCCAGTACACTTTTTACACAGGTTCAACTGTTCACATCTTTTAGCCCTTTGGTTAAAATCTGAATATTTGTCACACCCAGTACTACTGTGTTCATTACTTGCACAAAATTTGCAATATGGTGTGTAAGTTGAGGCAGCAGTTACATTAAAGTTCTGTAATGTAGGTGTTCGTGTTTTGTAGTTGGTCACATTTGATTCTACAGTATCAAGTTTTGTCTGTTTGGCTGTAGCTAGTTGGTCTCTGGGAACAGTCTTTGGTTTATCCATAGTCTGGGTCTTATGTGTTGGAAAATCTCTCAAGTTGTAATTAGTTAGGATATTGGGGAAGTGTTGTCTTATTTGTGCTAAATTAGGATAATTTTCTCCCGTCTTTAGAATTAAATTATCTTTAACCCTCGAAGGAAGGCACCTAAGTACTATGCTTTGTATAAGCCAAGATGAAGTTTTAATATCTATCTCATTGCTAACCAGTTGTCCTATAATAGCTTCTAATTTTGTATAAAAATTTTCCATATCACTATGGTTATCTTTTATGGGTGCAAATTCAAAAATTTGTTGAGATAATTCATATATAATCACATCTTTATTAACGTAATTACGTTTTAAAAGATCAATAGCTACTTCATATGAATCCCCTACGGCTGGTAAATAGGCTATCAGGTTATAGGCTGGGCCTTTAAGGGAACTAGTTAAGTAACTAAACTTTTCAACAGTTGAAATATAAGGTTTATTACCTATTAAATTCTCAAATTTGTCAATGAAAGATGGGAATTGTACCGTGTCCCCTTCAAATGTTGGTATTTGCAAAATGGGTAACTGAGCCCTCAATTCTTGTGACTCAGGATTTTGCATGCCACTTAAATTTTGTTGAAGGTTAGCCCTACTTTGATTAAAATCAGAATTAGGTTTTTTTGGTGTTAAGTCAGTCAACCGAGACCGTAGTTCCCTTATTTGCTGTTCAATTGAGCTTACCTGATCATCATCATCAGCGTAAAGGTCTATCAATTGTTCTTCAGCCATTTCGGATTCAACTAACTCTGAAATACTCTCATTAATGGCTATTATTTCCTTCTTTTAATTTCTAATTTAATAATTACACACTCTATATTTTTCTTACCTGGTTGTGTAATATTGTTAAAAGTGTTCACAGCCTTTGTAACAGCTCCCAACTTTGCCCCCCTTTTCTTTTTTAACTTTTTCAATTCTGCACTGTCCATGTCTAAGTCAAAATTGTTTAACTGGGGATCGTAATGAAATAGAGGACAAGAAGAAATTACCAGAGAAGAGAGAGCACAGACAAAACAGTCAAGTTCAAATTTGGTTTAATCCCCCCCAAGTACTTGTGTGTCACTCAGGTCTAAGCTTATAAGAGAATGAGACTCCTTTAATGTAAATGTTTCCTAGTTAGGCCCTAGGTTGTAGACCTAATTAGGCTTGCTCAGGTTAGGCTTAGGCTAGACTATTTAGCCTAATTCTGCAATTTTTGTTAAGTAAGCTTAAGGTTTGTAAATTCCCCACACACGGACCACCAATGCGAAAAATGCTCTGTATGAATTGGTCCACAATTAACCTACCCCTTATATCTCCAGTCTATACTATAGAGTAGATCAAGTAGCCTAGGGGTCATAGAGATTCCGGAAATGGTCCAGAGCGGGCAGATAAATTGAGGTCCACAGTAGGATTCCTCACAAGAATTAGGTTAGGGCAATCTACCTTCACCTTTGTTAAGCTATGAGTTGATGCTGGGTCTTAGGCCACAATGTAGGCCTAACTTGTCTGACCCAGCTTAATTTAATGAGATTAACTTTGGTGTAAAAACTCAATTAGTCACTTACTTTTTGTTATCGGAGTGTCTCCCTTCTCCGGTTATGTTTTCGAGAGCGCACTTTGCTGGTACGTCCTCTCGCCCCGTTCTTCGTTTTCGTTCTCCCTTTGTTCTCCTCTTCGCGGGGCTTCTCGTACCAGCGTTGTCTTGGTTTATTCCTCGGTTGGTTGAGCGGTAATGTATCTCCACTACCGAGCACGCTCCTCCCACACAGTATATAAATACTAGTGTGGAGAATAACTCTGGTGAGCAACCAATTGGTTTCATCCACCCAGTTATTGACATAAAAGGAATTTAATGATTGTTAGATTAACTACCTACCTACTCAGTGAACCATTTTCGTTACCTCCCAACTACCCACTCATCAGTTTTCCATAGTTACCATTACAAAATAAGTAACGGTGTTACTCCCAACACTATATATATATATATATATATATATATATATATATATATATTACCCTAATCTGTATCATTACAACCGTAGGACACACAAAATTTAACAAATCTTTGCCCTAATCCGAAATTACCAGCCATTCCTGATTTTATTGCTGATATAAAAAATATTATGAATGTAAATTCGTTTAAAACCAAGTTGAAATCTAGATTAAAAATGACATAGTAATAAAAATCTAAGATTAATATACATTACTATTGCTTATTCATTTCTCGTCTGTAATCTGGCATTAATGACACATTACTTGCGATTGTTCAGGTCTTATCTCTCGTGTATAATATTGATTTCTTTGTATGGTATTGATATAATACCTTCAATAATGACCTTACATTTGTTATATCGATAATAATAATTTGAGATTAATACATACCCTAATTAATAATACTTATTCATAATTTATATATTATTAATTTATTAATAACTGTCTGTTTCATTTTTAATAAGACCCCATTAAAGCTTAAAGCTTAAGGGCCAAATTAAATAAAATAAGTAGTCCACCTTCACAATTATTTATGTCATTGTAAATTGTAAGACTACTGTATTTATTTTATTATTAATTAACAATAAAGGTTATTCAATTAAAAAAATTCCAAACGAGCTTCCATCTGCCCCGACGACAATACTTAGCACTGGTGAATGAAATTTGTATCGCTCAAATTAGTTTGTATTGCTTGCTTCAGGGTATGCTGCGAGTCAATTTTTGGATGAACGTTTATCAGTGAAATGAACTTTTATATTAAGACTTGGTAAATTATATTCGTTTATACTATGGTGTAACCTGTTACCTAACCTAACTTAATCTAACCCATAACATGCGGTAACAATTGTCGACAAAATATCAAGTCAATCAGATGTCATAATCCCAATAATTTTTTCGAGTGCCATTGTGTTAGGGTGGCCAGACGTCCGGCTTTAGGCGGACAGTCCGCCTTTTGAGCACTCTGTCCTTAGGGTGGCCATTTCCAAATTTCCAAAAAAGGACACTGCGTATGTGGCCGTACGTTAACATATATATATATATATATATATATATATATATTATATATATATAATATAATATGCAAATAACTGCAATGACCGCGCAGTTGGCTTATATGCTTATATTGCCTATTAAAAAAAATAGTTACTGCTTTAATAGTTTTTAAAACACTAACTGGCAATGAGGCGATTGCCAGTTTCTTCCAAGACGGTGCTCACCAGTCAGATTATCTTTCTTAAACTGATATACTGTATGTTCTTTTTATAGCTTTTTGGTTTAATAAAATATTTTTGTCAGCCACAAAACTTAAGCTATTTATGATGACTATTTTTTTTTTTTTGTAAAATTTACTATAATCTATATTACTTACAAAAATATAATTCAATGAAACTTCGAATTATATTTTTATAAGTAAAAGTAATACCACAGTATAGATTAGTGAATTTTACACACAAAAAAAGGTTTAAATTTTAGTCATAATAATTCATTTCCGTGGCTAACAAAAATATTTTGTAAAACATTTTCTTAAATATTTCCTTATTAAAGGGTAAATTATAATCATAACAATTCACTTCTGTGGCTGACGAAAATATTTTCTTCAATATTACTTAGCAACTTAGTAACGTATTAGAGCCATCTCGGTTATTCTAAACTAATAAAATTTACTTGAAAAATTATATTTTGTTGGTCTTTATTCCTTTATTTGTACAGTTATATGCAGTGGTGGGCACCGTTAACCAAAAAGTTAACTTCGTTAACCGCTAATCCGTTAACCAAAAAGTTAACTTCGTTAACCGTTAATCCGTTAATTCGTTAAACATGTAACGGAAGTTACCGATAAACCGTTAACGTTAACTTTTATTATACAAAAAATGAAAAACACAATATATATAATTTAATTTTCCCTCTTCTTCTCGTTCTCCATTTTGTCCATGAGATGCATGTTGCCCTTCATGAAAATTAGCATATCAAAGTTTTCATCAGACAGGGATGATCTCTTGGCCCTCAGGATGTCCTTGCCCATAGAGAACAAACGCTTCACTGCAGCACTGGAGGGGATGGCTGTGTTGAACTTGATGAACAAGTCCACCAACACTTGCTCACCCAAGAAGGCAGCATCTGTCAGCAAGTCCTTGGAGTTGGTCTCCAGCCAGGTCTTGACCAAGTTCTGGGCCTTGCCCTTGAGTGACCTGTGGCTTCTGTGCTCTCTTTTGTCTGGATGACAGCACTGAAGAAGTCATCCTCCTCCTCCTCCTCCTCGTTGTTGCTGCCTCCACTGTTGCTGCCCACTTTGTAATTGTTACATATATATTATTGAAAGTGCCTTAAAATGCTCGTGATATTTCTTGAAAGAAGTTGAAACATTCAACTCAAATGGCAAATCTTTCCGCCTGATTTTACAGTCGACCATGTTTTGCTCAAACCAATGTTATAAATAACTACCATATTTGGTAAGACACAAATTGTGGCGACGGAAACAAATATATCGCCTGATTTTGCACTGCGGAAATGGAAATTCGTTCATCACTATTAACAGTGGCGGATTAATTGCGCACCTGCTCAGCACTGAAAATAATAGAAACTTTTAAACGTTTATTTATGAATTTTTTGGGTTAACGGACTTGAGTTAACGGAAGTTAAATGTAACGGAAGTTAATTAGTCCGATAATGATTTTCAAAGTTAACTTAAAAGTTAAATCGTTAACGAAAAAGTTAACTTCGTTAATTAACGATTAACGGATTAACGGTTTGTGCCCAGCTTTGGTATATGCTCAACTCGTATCCGCCATATTTCCTTTTGCCCGGTTCATGACTTCCAAGCGTTCAAAAGACAGTAATTTTCCCGCTTCTTTGAGCCCTCCAGGTTCCTGACTCCCTGGCAGTGATGCCACTCATGAAACAAATTTTCAAGCTGAGCATCTGATTTCTTTTAAGATCGACAACAAATTTTCAAGCTATGACAATAAAACTTTATTTAGCAAATATATATATCATCCTTATTTAGCATGTATATCATCTAGCGTATATCGGGTCGGCAAAAAAAAGGGAGACCTTTTAAACCATGAAATTTTAGTATGTTAGTATTAGGTAATTTTATGGTTTGTATGCCATCTTTTAGCATTTTAGCTTATTAAATTTAGCCACCAAACAGTCCTGATTTAAATCCTGTCGATTACGGCCTTTGGGAAAATTTGTCACAGAGAATTTATCAGGTCGAAGTAAGAAATGTCATTCATTTACGACAGCTTCTTCTGGAAAAATGGGATGAGCTACCACAAGAACAAATCAATAAAGCCATAGATGAGTTCCGTCCTATACTGAAAAAGATTGTAGAAGTTCGTGGTAAACATATCGAGCAATTTTTTAACATCAAGATAGCACCAAATATGAGTACTTTATAACTTTTTATCTGCACATACAGTGCAGTAGTAGTGTAAATGGAGAATTTCCAGTGGCATAAAGAAATGTTCAATAAATCTGTATTTTCATTCTCCCATAATGCAACTTACATTCTGGTCACCTACTTCCTGGTTAAAACTTTTTCTTCTCAAAACACAGACCTAAAGTAATCACTAAAAGCCTTACACATTTAGGCACTATCAGAAATTGTTGTACCATTGAATTTTAAAGGGCCAATTTTCTTGTTTTTTTTCCCACTAATTTTATAATACCTGAAACTAGTTGAAATTTTTTTAAACTAGTTTAAAAACAATTGCTTGGCTTGTTGTGGAGGGCATAATGGCTGCATGTGTCTTTATGTGTAAATGGATGTGGAGCATGGTGCTAAGAACAAAAATTAAAAAGCAAAGGTGGGCAGGACCGAGTTCCAAAAGGACCGAACTCCAGGAACTCGGTCCTTTTTAAGGACCGTGAGCGGGAAAGTCGGTTATTTTCTCAGTGAGGACCGAAATGAGGAGCGACGGTCCATTTTTAAGCAATTCCGGACGGTACGGTCCGGACGGTCTTTTTTAGTGTTTAGTGATTATTTGAAGTTCTAAAGAAGATGGATCGTTTCCTCCAGAAGACTCAGAAAGAGACTGAGACTGAACTGAAACTTGTTTCAACACCTGGAGGAGACGAAGAATGCTAGTCTTCTTGAAGGGAAACTCAAGCATTTAACTTAATAACTTTTTTTCATCATTTATGTATTGTATTAATTATAATTTACGTTAATAAAATTAAAGATTTCCGGTGTCTTTAATTTCATTTTTCATTTTAATCAAATTTTTCACTTATATATAAGGACCGAGGACCGAGTCGTTCCTAGGTCCTATCTTCAGAAAGGACCGTGACCTGGACCGTCGGTCCAGTTTGAGGCAAGGACCGGGACCGGGACCGTCGGTCCTTTTTGAGGCCCGGGTGCCCACCTTTGTTAAAAAGTACAAAAAATAAAAATGTAAAAGTGGCAAAAGTTATATTGGTAAGGGTGGGAGGTTGTGGAGCATCCACTGATGGCTCTTTTCTGGTTCCTGGATGCCCATCTAAACAAAAATGTTATATTAGCATGACAAATTACGCCAATAGGAATAGTTCACAAATATATAAAAAAAAATTCACTCAATTCATTGCTAATAATTTTGCTTGACATATATGTATCAATGTCAAATGTATTCAACATTCTCACCACTATGTATTGCTTCCGTTGTTATAGACCCTAGGTACCTTTGGGGTAGAATCTTTGTGTTGCTTCCGTTGTTACAGACCCTAGGTACCTTTGGGGTAGGATCTTTGTGCTGCTTCACCGCCTGGGTGCAAAAGGGCGATATTGGCGAGCAAAGAAAATTCAAAAGAGCGTATTACTAATCTTGATATTACTGTCATTCCTAAATAAAAAATAAATTAAATATATTTTAAATTTTTTTCAAGATTTGGGAGATTTTCATATTTTTCTTTCAAGCTTTCTTTGCAGTTGAATGTATATAATGTTACGGCATGCGGGAGGTGCCCCCTTGGGGCATTGGTTTCTGCGAGTATGTAGAAGAATTACGGCATTTGGAAGAGTGAGGCCCATGGTGTAATGGTATCGCATCTGACCGGCAATCGGAAGATCCCGGGTTCGATTCCCGGGTGGTTACCTCATTTTTTCATTTGTTTCGTTCTCTCTCTCTCGTCTTGCGCGGAATATCTCCTATACAAGCGTCGTTCTTTACGTTATTTATACTGCGTGTTCTTTGCAGTTGAATGTATATAATGTTACGGCATGCGGGAGGTGCCCCCTTGGGGGCATTGGTTTCTGCGAGTATGTAGAAGAATTACGGCATTTGGAAGAGTGAGGCCCATGGTGTAATGGTATCGCATCTGACCGGCAATCGGAAGATCCCGGGTTCGATTCCCGGGTGGTTACCTCATTTTTTCATTTGTTTCGTTCTCTCTCTCTCGTCTTGCGCGGAATACCTCCTATACAAGCGTCGTTCTTTACGTTATATATATATATATATATATATATATATATATATATATATATGTTAAACACAGACCGTGCATGGAACAAGGAACTCTTCTGGGAAAATTAAATCCACTATAGTCCGAATAAGTAATGGTAAATGACAAATACCATAGTTTTTTCTTTTTCATGATTTTAGCCCGACGTGGGCAACGGGTCTCTCGCAAAGAGATCCATAAATATAGCTTCCCTCACCAGCTATCTGCAAAGCAGACAGGATCCAGCTTTGGGACATGGATCTAGGGTTTAAGCAAGCCTAGATCCCTACATTCAGAACCTCTATATCCATGTCCCAAAGCTGGATCCTGTCTGCTTTGCAGATAGCTGGTGAGGGAAGCTATATTTATGGGATCTCTTTGCGAGAGACCCGTTGCCCACGTCGGGCTAAAATCATGAAAAGAAAAAAAACTATGGTATTTGTCATTTACCATTACTTATTCGGACTATAGTGGATTTAATTTTCCCAGAAGAGTTCCTTGTTCCATGCACGGTCTGTGTTTAACATATAATGTTCTCAGGGAACCATTCTGAGTTTGTGTATATTATATATATATATATATCAACATGCACACTTTAGATGAGAGTAATATGCGCTGATGTATTAGTATATTTATAGTACTTAGTAATAGTAGTATAGTAATGGTGTATTGTACTTAAATAACAGTAGTATCCCTTGTTACAGGAAATGGCGGCATTGCAGTTATCGTTTGAGCAACGTAAGTGAATTCTGAAGCACTACTGGAAGACGGAGAATGTGGCTGAGGTACAGAGACATTGGAGAAATGAGTTTGGAACATTACCACCATCACGGGTAACAATTACAAGATTACGTGATAAGTTTGAGACTGACGGAACAGTGCAAAACTCCTCAACAAAGGCCGATCTGGAAGACATCGCACTTCAACTGATAATGAAAGTGTTGAGACCGTGTTACAGGCCTTCACAAACTCTCCAAATAAGTCTACAAGGCAATGTTCTCGTGAGACTGGTGTTTCTAAATCAGGGGTCACCAACCTTTTTTTTGTTCACCGCCCACTTTTACGATTTTTTGAAAAATAAAAAAGCTTATCGCCCACCTTAGATCAAAAGGAATAAATCAACATAATCGATAAAATAAATAATGAAATAAATGTTTAATTACCTTTACTGTGAGCTCACTAGTGGGCGCTACCGCCCAGGTTGGTGACCCCTGTTCTAAATCCAGCGTTCATCGCATTTTGCGACGTGAAAAGTGGAAATCGTACATACCTAGACTGCTCCATGCAATGAATGAGGACGATCCAGATCGTCGAAAAGAATTTTGTGAGTGTTGTTTGCACATGTGTGATGAAAAAAATCTTTTCCTGATTTCATTGTTTGGTCCGATGAAGCCACTTTTAAACTTAATGGTACTATCAATCGACACAACTATGTGTACTGGGCCACCGAAAATCCAAACGTAACAGAAGAACGAGCACTTACTCAACCAAGAGTGTCAGTGTGGTGTGGTCTGTCTTCCAGAGGACTGATAGGGCCATTTTTCTTTGAGGACACTGTCACAGGTGCTGCTTACTTATCAATGCTGCAAGACAACATTGTACCTTCAATCAAAGCTCTTGTTTTTGGAAGAAGAGTGTTACTTTCAACAGGATGGTGCGCCACCGCATTACCACAATGACGTTAAAAATTTTCCGAATGTTTGTTTTCCTAGAAGATGGATAGGACGTAGGGGATGTACGGAGTATCCATCACGATCTCCTGACTTAACACCCTTAGACTTTTACTTGTGGAGCACTCTGAAGAACACTGTGTATGCTGAAAAACCAAGGACACTACATGCCTTGAGACAGGAAATTGAAATAGCCTGTGCCAACATTCCACTCCGAACAATCCGAACAGTATACCGATCTGTTGCGCGCCGTTGTCAAGAATGTATTGATGCTAGTGACGGACATTTTGAACATTTAAAACATTAAAGTAAGCAGCACAACCATGAAGGTATTGTCGCTGCTGGCTGATATTTCGAACATTTAAACATTAAAGAAGCCTATTTGCTATCTATTACTATCCGCCTATTTTACTTATTGATATATATGTTAATATGATGTGTAATCATTTTTTGGGGACACTGTACAGTATATTATTATATATATATATATATATATATATATATATATATTTTTTTTTTTTTAATTGGGGTTGTTTAATCTCCTTCGAAACATCTAAGGTTATGTGACGGAGGGGACCTACAGCTTTACGTGGGATCCGAACCACGGATCGCTACATAATCTGGGCGCAGAGGACAGTCTCCCATCCAGCTACTACCCAGACCCCCCAATGTCGCTTAACTTCGCTGATCTCCGGGAAGCGGTGTTACGACATTGGCCACGACGTAGCCCAGATATATATATATATATGCTGCAAACCCACAAGGAAAAAGAAAAACGATCCAAGGCGAGGTGTAGCTTTGAATACACGAAAGGCCTTGGAATCGTTTTTCTTTTTCCTTGTGGGTTTGCAGCATTCATTCATTTCACGTGTTTTATTGTGAAATTCATCCCATATATATATATATATATATATATATATATATATACATTTAAACTGCAAACACGCAGTATAATTAACGTAAAGAACGACGCTTGTATAGGAGAATATTCCGCGCAAGATGAGAGAGAGAGAACGAAACAAATCTTGCGCGAAATATTCTCCTATACAAGCGTCGTTCTTTACGTTAATTATACTGCGTGTTTGTAGTTTAAATGTATATAATGTACGGCATGCGGGAGGTGCCCCCTTGGGGCATTGGTTTCTGCGCGTATGTAGAAGAATTACGGCATTTGATTGAGTGAGGCCCATGGTGTAATGGTTATCATATCTGACCGGCAATCGGAAGATCCCGGGTTCGATTCCCGGGTGGTTACCTCATTTTTTCATTTGTTTCGTTCTCTCTCTCTCATCTTGCGCGGAATATTCTCCTATACAAGCGTCGTTCTTTACGATATATATACATATATATATATATATATATATACACCGTATATTATAATATATATATATATATATATTATATAAATTATAATTTTTTATAATTTACAATGCATTTTGTATATAATTTACTTCGGGCTTTTGTGGTGTGGCGTGTCAGGCGCATTTTTTGACCTAGCAAACAAAATAGTTAGTGCCTCAGATAAGCTTTCTTCCCCTTCTCTGAGAATCCTAGCAAATATATTATCAGGTCCTGCAGCCTTATTTGACTTCAATGTATGAATCACTTGCCGGTAAATTTATAGTATTACACCCGTCTTCCTTTGGAGGTGAAATTTATGTTTTTCCTATGGTTTTTGATGTGTTTTGAACGAATCTGACCTTCAAAGCCGTCGGAAATGACTCGTTTTTTAGATACCCCCCTCCCCCCAGCCGGCAATCGAAAACGAGTCATTTCCGACGGTTTTGAAGGTCAGATTCGTTCAAAACACATCAAAAAACATAGGAAAAACATAAATTTCACCTTGAAAATTGACCTAACCTAACCTATCGTCTAGAAAACCAATCGTCTGTAACTTCACTACAGAAAGATCGCCAGTCTACCGACGAATTTGGAGACAGGTTCAGGCACTCCACCACAGTTCTGTGGTCCCATAAATGGCTGAGGAAATGATTCACAAAAGAACAATTTTCCACGGAGGAATATTAGTATTGTCTAGAAAAGAACCTTTAAAATCTGAGACAGAATAATCACAGTACCATCTTTTCTTCGTTTTAGGCACAACGTAACTTTTTCTATAACGCCACAGTTTCTGGTCTTGACGATACGTACACTCCGTTTTACAATGTGGACACTTCACTACTGTCGGTAGAACACCGTGAGCACGCAGAAACCCAACACTTTTTTCTAAATTTTCATAGAAAGCGACAATACAGCGGTAATAATCGAACGAATACATGTCACACGAAGCCATTCCGGTAGCAAACTAATTCAAATTCGAAATGGATGGAGCGCAGTGATTGGGCAGACATGTGTCGGCAACACAAACGAACACACAAACGAACGTACGAACACACAAACGAACGTACGAACACACACTAGATATACACCAAAACAACGTTTATATCTCGAAAACGAAGCATTTGCGACGGAAACGCTATAGAAGAAAAGTGTCTTAGAATTAAAAAATCTACCTAATGAATATATAATAATTGCTGGACGTTAGACGGGTGTAATACTATAATAATACCCAATTGCCTAACATCATCCTTCCTTATATGAATATAATCAAGAATGTCTGAATTTACAGGATCTAAAGGATTAAAATCGGTTACTTAAATTTTTTTCGGTAATTATGTAGAAAACGGCGCAACCCGAAGTATGATGTAAAAAACATTTTATTAGGTCAATTTCGATGTGCTGAAGCCAAATCTGTTAACCATTTGGTGTGCAAATGCTTCAAATTAGAGTAAATGTTATTTATATTTTACTCTTATTTTGAAGCATTTGCCTAAAAAATGGCTAACAAGCACATGAAAACTAACCTAACCTAACCTAACCTAACCTAAGAGTAAAATAACCACACGTTGGGCACGACAACTCAGAAAACAAAACACCATGTTTTTGGAAAAATAGAATTGCTTCTTCATCATTTTCGTAACACTTTACAATAGCTTCAATGTATCTAACAGAACACCCTTCACACTCCATTGCTATACAAACATTAAAAGGGCGCATTTTAAAAGGGTTATAAAATGGCTTCTGTTAAGAACTACTTTGACTCGCGGAGCAAAATTATTGGAACCAAAACATAAATGATGGGCAAATGAATGAACTTCAAAAATTATAGAATTGCTTCTTCATCATTTTCGTAACACTTTACAATAGCTTCAATGTATCTAACAGAACACCCTTCACACTCCATTGCTATACAAACATTAAAAGGGCGCATTTTAAAAGGGTTATAAAATTGCTTCTGTTAAGAACTACTTTGACTCGCGGAGCAAAATTATTGGAACCAAAACATAAATGATGGGCAAATGAATGAACTTCAAAAATTTGTAATTTTATTTATAATCTGTAAAAATGTAATTTGCACACCAAATGGTTAACAGATTTGGCTTCAGCACATCGAAATTGACCTAATAAAATGTTTTTTACATCATACTTCGGGTTGCGCCGTTTTCTATATAATAACCAATTTGGGACCCCAAAAGAGGATAATGTCCCTGAACATCTTAAAGAAATTAGGCTTTCAGTAAAATATCTCACTTTAATTCCAACATATGGAAGCAAAATTAGCTCCCGCTTCTGCATTCATGATTTGTAATGCAGAAGCGGGAGCTAATTTTGCTTCCATATGTTGGAATCATTGGTATGAAAAGAGGTCTAGTTTTATGTTGAAATGAAAGTATAGGCGCTACGCATTAAAGTGAGATATTTTACTGAAAGTCTAATTTCTTTAAGATGTTCAGGGACATTATCCTGTTTTGGGGTCCCAAATTATTCAACCAACCGAAAGTAAATGGCACTCCAACGTTTTCAAATGACATGTTTATGTTAATTAGGTGAAAAAAAATTTAAGTAACCGAAACCGATTTTAACCCTTTAGATCCAGTAGATTCAGACAGTGATTATGTCGCA
This sequence comes from Bathynomus jamesi, assembly GCA_023014485.1. Lineage (NCBI taxonomy): Eukaryota > Metazoa > Arthropoda > Malacostraca > Isopoda > Cirolanidae > Bathynomus > Bathynomus jamesi. The sequence goes on from JAJOZX010008502.1 coordinate 91,020, forward strand.
AATGACATGGCCTGAAGTTGAAATAAAAAATATTTTTCTAGTGTATTTTGGTGTGCTCTGTTCAAATATAACCTTCATTTCTTGTGCAAATGAACAGAAATACGTGTTTGGGCCATAAGAACATAAGAAAACAAGAAATTTTGGTGCTACTGTAGTATGCGGTCTACCTACGATTCGGCGGTCTACCTTTTAATTATAGCTTCTTATCTTGTTTACTAATTGTTTGTTTACATCCCATTGTCAATCGCCCTTGACGATTGGTTAGGTTTAGTCATGATATTTTCGTTAGTTTTAACGAAAATATCATGATTAAACCTAACCAATCGTAGGTAGACCGCATACTACAGTAGCACCGAAATTTTTATAGTGGGCATACTAGGGGCCACCGGCCCATCGAGGTGGCTCACTATGTAAAAACTGCCTGTACATTGGCAACAACCAATTTTTACAAAACTAATTAATTGTCAATTTAAAATTAATTAATTATCAATTTAAAACTAGAGATAGAATCTCTGGATCCAGAGGATCAAAGTCATAATAGGCTACTATCCACAAATATGTTACACTCTATATCTATTTATAACTGACATGCAAATATATCGGATCCAAAGAATCTAGTCAATTTCATTATGGTACCCATCAATACCAGTACCTTGCCAACCAAGGTACTGGTTGGCACAGTAATGGCACAGTAATGTAGAAATGTGTGTGCATCCATTTTGGGTCTCCCATTTAAAGGTGTTTGTGGGGCAAGTGAAGATCATGAGTTTTTCAATACCTCACAGTACTATGGGGGGCACCGCTCGGCAGAGGAATCTCTAAATGGGGTGTGTAAGGACAGAGAGTATCCCCTAAACCAAGATGCTGCTTCCCTATATCCCACAATACTTGTGTTGAGCTGTGGGATTTATCACCTAAATGCACATAATATATATGAAATAAACTAGTACCATTCATGCAATAAAAATGGGCTTAAACACTATCACTAGATGACCTTTGCAGACATCAAATTATCCAACCTTCTCTTGAAGGAATCAAGTGTATCTGAAGTCACTACTTCTTTTGTTGGAATGTTCCAAAACTTAATTACTCTGTTTGTATAACTATGTTTTCTTAAATTTGTTCTACATCTTGGCTTAAATAATTTCATACTATGACCTCTAGTCTGGTTATTATGATCTTTAATGAAAAGAGACTCAAAATCTATCTTATCCAACCCTTTTATCATTTTATATACCTCTATCATATCACCCCTTTACCACCCCCTTTTTGATGAGAATGTTTAGATATGTCAGTCTTTCCTTATATGTCAATTGTCTTAGAGATGGGATCATTCTTGTTGCTTGTTTCTATACTTTTTCAATATTTTGTATCTAGTGATGGGATGATACCAAAATTTTTAACAATTCCAATTCCAATTCCGATATCACTAAATGTCTCGATTCTGATACGATTCTCGATTCCAATTCTGATTCTCAATATTTTTAAATATAATTCTATACTTGTTTTTCTTGAAATTGTCATATTTTACTCTGGTAAGATTAACTATTTACATTATGAGTATAGTAATATAAATTAGAAATTATAATAGATTGGTTTAAAAATAAAAATCGACTGTAAGTTGTAACAATTCATTTTAATCTTCTTGATTACACATCATGGATATACATGTTTTAATGTATAGCTACAATACAATAAAAATAAAATTTGTTATCCTCTTTCATTTAAATTTTAAAGTTTACATTGCAAAACTGGTTCAATTAAAAGTTAAAGAATCGTTTTAAGAATCGGAAATCATGGTACAATTCTCTCGATTCTGATTCCGATTCCTGAAAAATGCTCGATTCTTCCGATTCTCAATTCCGATTCCGATTAATCATCCCATCACTACTTGTATCTAATAGGGACTATTAAATTGAATACAGTATTCAAGGAGGGGTCTCACATATGAAATGTATAGTTGCTTTATAATATTGGGTGATTTGTAGGCTATTCAGTATGTGTCTGCATGAGATTGAGTCTAGCATTTGCTTTATTTCTGATTTCCATACAGTGATTTGAGGGTTTAAGTTCATTAGTCACAGTGACACCCAAGTCTTTCTCTTTATCATCATTTTTAATCCAAATTCCATTCATATTGTATTCAAATTCTTGATTTTTTGGCCCAATATGCATAAACTTGCACTTACCAACATTAAATCTCATCTCCCACTTATCTGCCCAGGCTGTTACTCTGTCTAAGTCTTTTTGTATTGTCATTGCTCCTGCTACTGACTTAACATTATGGCCTAATTTTGTATCATCAGCAAATTTTGAGGTTTTACATGATAGGCCTTTCTCTAGATCATTTATATAGACAACAAAAAGCAGAGGTCCCAGTACAGGCCCCTTGTGAGACTCCGCTCAATACGGGTATCCAAGTAGACTTATTTCTATTTAGATGAACACTCTGTTTTTTGTTTCTTAGCCATTCTTCTATCCAGTCAGCTATATGACCTCTTATACCATGGCCTCTAACTTTTACCAACAATCTTGCATGAGGAACAGTACCCATCAAATGCCTTTACAAAATCTAAGTATACTATATCTACTGGCTCTTTATTGTCCAAATGCAATAGGACTCCATCATAAAATTCAATCAAGTTGGTTAGACAGGACCTTCCATTTTGAAAGCCATGCTGGCTATCATTTATAAGGTTGCACCCTTCAAGGAACTCAGTAACTTTACCTCTAATGATACTTTCAAGTAATTTGCAAATAATGGAGGTGAGGCTGATGGGTCTGTATTTTTTTGCCAAGTTTCTATTTCCTTTTTTAAAGATTGGAGCCACATTTGCTTTCTTCCAATCCTCTGGAATCTCAGTACATAGCAATGATTTATTAAAAATAATTTCTAGTGCCTGTGCTATATTCTTTTTGGCAGCTTTTATGACTAGTGGATGCATTTCATCTGGCCCTGGAGATTTTTCCATTTTTAATTTATCTATTGATTTTTGAACAAAGCACACCAAAATACACTTAAAAAATATATTTTTGTATACATTTTATACAATAAAGCATAACCTAAGATGTTCATGTTACAAGATCTCGTAAATGATGCATTACCACAAGAAACGTGCAAAATGCCTTAAAATTAACCAGAAAAGTTTGCTCTCATCATTTTCATTTAAACTAATGAAAATATCATGATTTAACCTAACCAGGCATTCAGTTGACCGAACTGGCCATTCAATTAACCTAATTGGGCATTCAGTTAACCTAACAGGTTAATATTTCACCTAAATATCTTTGATCTTTTCGTATTAGGCACTCAGTGTCACATTTCGGGGAAGTTAAGGATGAGAGAATAATGCTGTAATTGATAGAAATGTATAATCCTTTGTCTTCATCTAGGGCACATAACGAGTCAAGTTATCAAAATCACATGAACAGCATGTCATAATTCAATCATAAATATGACCAAACTGAATCCAATTAGGAAAAAAAAATAGTCAGAACAGAAACCAACCAACTAATTAAGTCGCAGAGTAGTGAAAAAATAGCCCAATCAGGAAAAATATTTTATGAAAAAAGTAAATTATAGCCGAAACAGGAAATATATTTTAATAAAAATAATTTGGACAAATTTGCACAACAAAAGATATATATTTTCTTAGTCAGTTTTGAATAGCAATTCAATATATTATACTGGTTTAACCGCATGTGAGTGGGTGAAAAGATGAATATTAACCCAGAAAAACATAGTTTTCATATACCAGTATAACCTAACCTACCCCAACAGATCAGGAATATTACCAAAATCTTACCTTAATTAGAATCAGAAAATTCTGTAATGTACTCTTGTAAAACAGATACCAAAATTTTTTACCATGTTACCATATTTTACTAAGGAGGTAGGAAATTATACCTCATGGTTGGATCATTGTATTTGTATATCTGATGCAAATCAGGCAGTGTTGTACTACTATGATAGTTCTGACCAGGGCTGTGGAGCTGGAGCCAGAGCCAGGAGCTGGAGCTTGAAGCAATTTTGGTGAGTGGAGCTGGAGTTGGAGCTGATAAAAAATGTGTCAGCTCCGGCTCCAGCCCAATACAAAGAGTTCATATTTAGATACAAATTTTTTTATGCTATTTTTTTTATTTTGAATGATTTCTAATTGGACTTAATTTTTTTCAGGAAATGTGTTAATTTTTAGAAACTTAAACTAGTAAGCTTAATTTTTAAAAATTGAAAATATTAAGTTTCATTCTTTTTTTTTGAGCCCTTTCATAATGACAACTAGATCTCAAAGTCAAACAAAGTCCGCATTATTTGAATACTTCACAGTTTCTACAGATGGAAAATATTTCATTTGTCACTGTAAGAAAGAAAATAATGATGAACAATTATGTGAAACTAAAATTAGTTCTTGTACAAGCTATGATACAAAAGTACCAACCCAGACTGGCAAGACATCAAATTTAAAAAGACATCTACAATGATTTCATCCAAAAATTTTAGAAATTGTTAATAAGAAAGACAGTGAAGCAAGTCAAGCATCCACCTCAACTAAAAGTAAAATTTGTCCTGGGGGACAATTGCAAATGTCACCATTAACAAGTTTCTTTCCTAGTAATAAAGTTACTGTAAATATGACCTCAGATAAATTCAAGAAGTATATCATAGAAATGGTGGTAAAAAATAGTAGTATACCTTTATCTTTTTTCTCAACACCAGCTTTTTTAGGTCTTAATGGAGAAATGGCCAGTAAACTCCAAGTTTCTTTGGATAGAAATAGCATTAGAAAGATTGTGATTGAAGATGCCACACACAAAAAGGAGGAACTTCAAAGAACTCTTAAGGAGTGCTTTGTGTTCCTCAAAATGGATGGATGCATTCGCCATAGAGTTAATTATTTTGTCATTAATGTGAGATATATAGATGATGACAATAAAAAGGTGACTCGGACACTGGCAGTAAGGAATACACATGCACATCACACCAGTGAATATCTTTCTAAGTTAGTCGAAACTGTCTTACAAGATTTTAAAATAAAAAAAGAACAAGTTCTATGTATTGTCACTGACAATGCTTCGAATATGCTAAGCACTATTGAAAAACTAAATAGAGGGACAGTTACTAAGGAAATAATGGAAAATGAAGATGACATTTCTGAAATTGATTCTGCAAATGAAATGATAGTGACAGAACAAGATGATGAAGTTCTAGATGATATTGCTGAAGAAGCCACTATGCTATCTCATATTCAACACATGCGCTGTGTTGTGCATACATTGCAGTTAGCGATAAGGGATGGATTAAAAGAACGACATGTAGCAACTATGATCAGCAAGTTCAGACAGGTAGCCACTGCAGCCAGAACACCAAAAATAGACTCCATTGTGAAGAAACATTCAGGTATGGGAGCTATTTTAGATCAAGATACTCGGTGGGGCAGCACCTATTTGATGATTAAGCGTTTGCTTGATCTGAAACCACATCTTGAAGACCTGGCAAATCAAAATGTCTCATTAACTGAAAATGAATGGATGCAATTGACCCAATTAGAAGTTCTGCTTCGTTACCCTTTTGCTGTCACTAAAAAGTTTCAAACAGAAGAATTAACTTCTGGTGAATTCTTGTTGGCATGGAAAGAATTAATATTTCGTCTCAATCAAACAGGAGGACTACTTGCTGAGGGAATTGTTTCTTCAATGAAGAAAAGAGAGGTATTACTATTAGAAAATGCAATTGTATTAGCTGCTGTTTACATAGACCCAATGAACAGAGTTCTATTAAATGAAGATCAAAAAGCTAAAGGAAAAGAGGCCCTCTATGACATTGCATTGCGCATGGAAAAGCTGGTAGCGTCGGTAGGGGTGAGTTGAGCACCCCGACTGCCTGGGGTGAGTTGATCCAGGGGCCCCCAATTCCTAAAAAAAATTAAATCATGAAAGATGGATATACATGTTGAAAGTTTAAGTCTTGTACTATAACACCACAACAGGTTGTTGAGTTGAATTAAAAACAAACCTGTTTTACTGAGGTTCAAAGTGATCCTATGGTTTTGCACCTCAAAAAAATTTCGAGCCAGAAAAATAATGTTTTTTCAAATTTGCCTGGCAATACTATTTTCAATGTCACTGTCTGGAAATTTGAAGTGAATGTAGGGAAAGGTTTATATTGTTAAATTTTAGGAGCCAAAATGGTATATCAGTCCAAACATTAAGTTGGTGTTGACTTTGGTAATGGCTCAACTCACCCCAGGCATTTCTGGTACCATGGGGTGAGTTGAGCCTATGTTTCTCAGTTACAAAAATCCCAGTTTGGATGCCATTATGATGTTAATGCATTTATTTTCTTTGCAGATATATTGTTTTCTTTGCAAATAAGCTAGCTTGGTGCAGTGCACAGTAAGAAAGGCAAAATGCCTCGCACTTACCAGAGAAAAAGAGATCCAGTTCATAAAGATAAGCTCAGTGCTGCAATTAAAGCTGTGAAAGATGATGGCTTTAGTGTCAGAGCAGCTGCTGCGCAATACAAAGTGGATAGGATGACTCTTCAGAGAAGGTTGGACAGACCTGAGCCATGCCCTTCACCCTCAAAGAAATCGGGAGGCCAACTGTCTCTTCCTCGTGAGGCTGAACAGGAGCTTGCCCAGTGCATAAAGATCAAAGCCCAATGGGGATTTGGGCAAACGAGGAAGGAAGTGCAAACCATCATCCAGAGCTATGTGAAGTCCAACATCGATAGTGACACTACTGTTGGCAATCACTTACGTAAATATTGCAAATTCAAGGATGGTTTGCCTGGGGATGACTGGCTCACAGGCTTCATGAGGAGGTATGGACTCTCGGTTAAGATTCCTTCAGCTCTGGAGAAAACTAGAAAAACAGCAGCTAGTAACCCAGAAATAATTTATGAGTATTTTAACAATGTCAAAAAACAAATGAGGAACCTAAACATTGAAGGGCGCCCAGAATGTGTGTGGAATATTGATGAAACCTGTTTGTTCACTGACCCACAAAAGACAAAAATCATTTCACCTGCAGGTGAGAAAGCATCACGTGTAACGGCAACCTCCGGCAGGGAAGCAACTACAGTCATGGCTGGAATATCTGCTGCTGGAGAGAAGCTCCCACCATTCATTGTCTTCAAAGGCAAGAAGTTCTGGAGCACATGGCGAGGGTCTAAGCCTTACCCTGGGATGCATTATGCCTTCTCGGACAATGGGTGGATGGTGAGTGAGGTGTTTGCTGCATGGTTTGAGGTGTTCTGCAAGAAAGTTCCATATTGTAGGCCTGGACCATTCTTTCCAGGCCTACAAAAAGGCCAAGAAACAATAGACAAACAATATATGTTACATAGCTATGAATATGTTAATAGTTATGTAGCTAGTCTTCCTAGTGTTAGCTAATTTTAGTTTTAAAAAGTTACTCACTCTCACAAACGAAACCATGCTCAACTCACCCCCTGGACTGGCTCAACTCACCCCATGACCTGGAGTATATGGTGAGCCACATACTTTTTCCATTTTTATGATTAATATTAGAATTAGCCTATCACCCCTACAGCATAGTATAAATCATTTAGTAACTATCCTTCCATGAAACCATCAGACATGTATGATAGGTATTATAGGTGTGGCATAGAAATATGTAAATTGGCGGCTCAACTCACCCCTACCGACGCTATCTGAAAAACCAGATGCCCAGAATGAAGAAGATAGCAGCATTACCAACCAATCATCCTCTTCAAATGATGAGGAAGATTTCACAAAATATTTGGACAGAATAGATAGATCAAATGCAAAACGTCTCAAAGTAGAATTAAAGAATCCTCCACAGATGAAAATAACCAAATTCAAGCAAGACTTCTATGCTGAATTAAAGGAAGTAGAAAAATACAACTGCTCCTCTAAACTGACAGTTGACGATGTCATACCCTTATATCCAAAGATTATAAGGAATGTAGCTAGTATTATATCAGCTCTACCACCCACACAAGTCAGTGTAGAACGCCTCTTTTCAGCACTGAGAATAGTGAAATCTGATTTAAGAGCATCAATGAAGGATGACTTAGCAGAAGCCATTTTATTTCTGAGGACAGGCATGTAATGAAGATGTATAAAAAGTAATAAAAATTATTTTAATTTTTTTAAAAGGCTACATTTCCCAAATAAACATTCTATAATACAAATGAATAAGGTTTTTTTTTGTCATGAAAGGTGTAGGTAATAATAATATTAATAAATGATAAAAAAAAGCCACAAAGGCATAGCTATAGTCATTAGAATTTAGATTAATAGCTGCAACAGGCTTTGGTCTAAATTTTAAAAAGTAGCCTGATGAATCATGTGATGGTGATGAAATGTTTTGTGTGGCTGCCTGCTATGGCCTATGAGTAGCAAGGTACAATTTCAAGAGATTTATCAATCATTAATATATGGTGAGAGGAGCCGGAGCCGGAGCCGGAGCTGGGCATAAAAAAAATGCTGAAGCCGGAGTTGGAGCCAGAAATTTGAAAATGCTGTAGCCGGAGCTTAAGATTTTGGTGCCAGCTCCACAGCCCTGGTTCTGACCACATGTCCCTATTAATTGAGTGTGACATTAATTGTATTCCGTTGCTATCACAGGTAAATGGTACACGTAAAGCAAAGTTAGACTGGTCCAAAGTTGATGATGAGGGCAAACAACAATATTCTAATAAGTCTGATGTATTGCTAAGTAATATACATATCCCTAATGATGCTCTAGCTTGTCAGGATGTAAACTAGAATTCAAACATTTTGGAATTTAACCCTTTAATGCTGGAATTGCTTGTAGGGTTAAGTTATGAATGCATGTATTTGAAAGGTTACCAATATGTAGTGGTCATCCTTTTAGGGTTAAAGGTAACATGGTAAAAATTTTATACTGGGCACATAAGGGCCCCTTTGGCCTATCTGGGTGTCTCCACTGTTAATATAAACAAACCATAAATACAGTTACATGCAAAAATTAAGATCCAGTTGGGTCATTATGCAGAAAATGACATGGCCTGAAGTTGAATTCAAAAATATATTTTTCTAGTGTATATTTTGGTGTGCTCTGTTCAAATATGACCTTCATTTCTTGTGCAAATGAACAGAAATACGTGTTTGGGCCATGCAATGACAACTGTATTTCTGTTCATTTGCGCAAGAAATGAAGGTCATATTCAAACAAAGCACACCAAAATACACTTGAAAAATGTATTTTTGACTACATTTTATACAATAAAGCATAACCTAACATGTTCATGTTACGAGATTTGGTAAATGATGCATTACCACAGGAAACGTCCAAAACACTCAGAATTAACCAGAAAAGTTTGCTCTCGTCATTTTCGTTTAACCCTTAAGCTGCCAATTTGGTTGGAAATGTTTTTTCGCGAAAAAATGCAGTTTTCCATAAAAAATCAAATTTTCTTTGATATTAAATTTTATGATTCTCAGTTTGATTTAAGCATATACTTACTTAAATTATCATTAAAATAATATAAATCGACCATATTGACTAGAGTCGAATATGGCACTTGTGACTACCAAAAAATCGTTCGACTACAGTCGACTACGGCATCCAAAGGGTTAAACTAATGAAAATATCAAGACAACCTAACCAATCATCAAGGGCATATAGTTGACAACCAGGCATTCAATTAACCTAACCAGGCATTCAATTAACCTAACCGGGCATTCAGTTGACCTAACCGGGCATTCAGTTGACCTAACCAGGTATTCAATTAACCTAACAGGTTAATATTGGTTATTTCACCTAAATATCTTCTGATCTTTTCGTTTTATCTTCTAGGGCACATGACATCAAGTTCTCAAAGTTGAAACCACACAAATGGCACGTCATAATTCTATCACAAACACCATGAAACTGAATCCAATTAGAAAAAAAAAAATAACCATAACAGAAAAACAAACTAATTAAGTCGCAGAGTAGTGAAAAAAATAGCCCAAGATTATACTCATCTGACCGAAAATGAGTGTATTTATATATATATTATTAGTATCATAATGTTCACCATTAATATGCATTTGCACAAAAAATGAGTGACAAATTTGAATAAAGCGACTTGATAAAGATTCGGTAGAACACATCCACCCAAACTGGTGATGAAAATAGGTTTTTCTGGTGTATTTCATGCTGTTTCAATTGAATCTGACCTTCATTTTTGCCGCAAATGCACCATTATAGAGATACCCCCCTCCCTCTACAAGGCTTTGAGGGTCATTCCATGTCAGTACAATGGTGAAAAAAATGTAACCATCACCGATTTTTTTGAAAATTGGCACACTTATAGATCTCTGTGAGAAAAACAGAATGACGCTTGTTTCAACACTAGGTCAGGGATCCCAAATTGTGTTCCGCGGAACACTTCTCATGGTATACAAGTGTTCTGCGGAACACCAATTTGGGAACCCCTGCTCTAGGTCATATGGTTCTGGAGATATGGCCCTTCGAATTTTGTAAAAAAAGGTCAATTTCCAAGGTCATACCATATTTCAGCATGAAATATCTTGGCTCCTATTGCACTTACAGAGACCATTTAAACACTATTTTAAAGCTTTTAAGCAGCTCTACAACTTTTTCTATTCATATTTTACCTCTGTGGTAAAAAAAAAGTTGATCTTATTTTTGACCTTTGACCTTGTGCAGGTCATTTGATGTCATAACCGATTTTTTTCTCCTTTCACCCAATTTTGGGTACACATGTCTACCTTAACCTAAAACAAGATTTTTAGTGTTGATTAAGTTAGTATAGATGCTACAGCCATTTCAGTGGACCATACCCACCTCCATTTTGACCACATACCTTTTTCCACCAAACTTTGGAGCACCATATCTTTGGAACTGTTTGAGCTAGAGTGTTGGGAAAAATACCATTAGATTTATCTTACTGAGATATATAATGTCTGCTAATTTTCAAAAAATCGGTAATTATCTAACTTAAACTAACCCAGTTATTTGGTCGAATAAGTATCCGGCCCTATTATAATTTTTTATTTTTTGTATATTTCAGAGAATTATAATATAGGTAATTTAAATTACATAATTAATTAATTTATATGATAATTAATTAATTTTATATGGACATTCAAAAGTGTGAAGAACTTTGAACCTGCTATCCTGTTTAAAGGTAAAGCTATGTACATATATAAGTACCTTATACTAGGCTATAGGTACTACCCTATAGAATAAGTTCAGTTTTAAGAGTTAGATGAGTTTTAATAGAATTACTTTGTGTATTTATTCATTGTGTACAACAGTATGTACCCACGTGAAAATAAGCTTATTTAAACCTTGTAGCAAGGATTTTTTTGGCATCTGTATTTATTCCAATCTGTAAATCAAACTGCACATTTTTTCTTGTAGACCTCTGAAACAAGATCAGTAGGTCCCAAATTTTATTTGTGCCATCTAAGCAAAAATAGCTTTTAACAGGGTTGGATACAATGAATAATTATAATTGTATTTTTAATTAATTGATCCTAATTTCATTAATTGTAATTGATTCAAAATAAAGGTAATTGTAGTTGATTTTTGAGCTATAACTAATGCAATTGATCAATTAATGTCAATTGTTAAAAATTATACCCTTAGATCTGGCAGTCATACGGTACATCATCCATTGAAAATAAACCTTTGATAGTTTATTTAGTTATACTTAGATATAGATATATATATTTTTATAGATATACCGTATATGATATATATTTAGATATATAGAATAGATAGTTATATTTGTGTAATTGTAATTGATTCAGACAAAATTAATTGTAATTGCAATTGATCTTGAAATTGTGAAGTACAATACTAACTGTAATTAATTTGAAGAAAAATAAAAAAAATTGTAATTGTTTCCATTTTGTGTAATTGAACCCAACCCTGGCTTTTAAGCTGCATATGTTTTTTTTTCTTTTTAGATAAACATGGATTTCAGCAGTTTGAATATGGGCAGGTTCTGTTGTGACCCATTTAAAAAAAAACAAAGGAAAAGTGAAAAAAGGCATTCGTGCATTGACTAAAAATTTGATTGATCAAAATCCTGAATTGAAACTAACAAATAATCATAAAGCATGTGCAACCTGTCAAAATATACTAGCAAATTGTCCATCCCCAGTATCTGAATGTGAACCACTTGCAAAATCACCATCCACCTCATCAAGTGCCCCATCTGAGCTAGAAACCATTGGAGATGTAGTTGAAATGCAGTATGAGCTTAGTAAATTCAATGCTTCATTGGCCACACTTGATGAGACCCCAATAAAACCATGTAAACTCTCTGACAGTGCTGGTTACGCAAAGAGAAAGTTGAGGAAAGTAGTTGTGAAAAGAAAGCTTGAACTTGCAACGAAACAACCCAATTTCATGCAGTGACTCAGATGATATAGAACTGGAGATTCTTCAACAACTAAAAGAGAAATTTAATCAAGTGACAAGTCAAAGTGAAAAACTGACAATTCTTACTATCCTACCAAAAAGATGGACACAAGTAAAGATCAGAGAAGAATTTAAGTGCTCAGATTACATGGCTAGGCAAGCAAAGAGTTTGGTGAGGGAGAAGGGAGTGCTTTCAACTCCTAATCTGCATTTGGGAAAATGCCTGAATAGTGAAACTGCTGCCAAAGTAATTGACTTATATCATTTGCCAGATGTGAGTAGACAAATGCCAGGGTTGAAAGACTATGTTTCTGTAAAAGGAGCTGATGGTAGGCGGGAAAGAAAACAAAAATAAAGTATATTGTAAATACCTAATAACTGCCTTTTCTAAATATAAAGTTATGTTGATGCCTCTTTTTTCATGGTTTCACCCAGCTAGGCAAGAATCAGTTCTTATAACTCAATTGGTAAAAATAAAGGAATAGGTTATTTTAATATATATTTTAAAAGGCAAATTGTCTTAAAAATAGCAGACATTATAGATCTCAGTGAGACAAATCTAATGGTACTTTTCTCAACACTAGCTCAAACAGTTCCAAAGAAATGGCACTCCAAAGTTTGGTGGAAAAAGGTACTTGGTCAAAATGGAGGTAGGTATGGTCCACTGAAATGGCTGTAGCCTCTATACTAACTTAACACTAAAAATCTTGTTCTAGGTTAAGGTAGACATGTGTACCCAAAATTGGGTGAAAGGAGAAAAAATCGGTCGTGACATCAAATGACCTACACAAGGTCAAAGCTTTAAAATAGTGTTTAAATGGTCTCTGTAAGTGCAATAGTAGCCGAGATATTTCATGTTGAAATATGGTATGACCTTGGAACCATATGACCTAGAGTGTTGAAACGAGTGCCATTCTGTTTTCCTCACCGAGATTTATAAGTGTACCAATTTTCAAAAAAATTGGTGATGGGCTAAATTGGCCAGAATCAATTGAAACAGCATTAAATACACCAGAAAAACCTATTTTCATTAGTAATATTCACAGCAAAAGTAACCTAACCTAGTTGGAAATATTGGTTAATTCCTATTTAACTATTGGAAACTCTGAGTGGGATGTCATCTAGGCTAGGTTAGAACCAGTCATGATATTTTCATTAAAACTAATGAAAATAACACAACTTAACCTAACCAATTGTCAAGGGCATACAGTTGACCTAACTGGGCGTGGGTACCCCATAATGAATTTGGGACCCAGAAAGGTAAGTAGTGCCCCTAACCTAGGCCTAGATGATGTCCCACTCAGAGTGGAAGCTTCCATCATAGACAGCCATTCTAAAGTGACTTGAATTAAAATTTCAGCCACTGGACCTGCTCAGGAGTATCACGTGACAATGGGGCAGCTGCTGATTGATTAACCCTTTAATGACGAACATTTTTGTAGGGTTAAGTCTAAATGTGTGTATTTGAAATGGTACATATTCGACCCAGTTGGTGTTAAAGGGTTAGTGATAATAACATGACTATATACACAGGACAAGATGGTTTGACTAGTGAATAATGGCACCAAAATTTAATAATTTTGAAAGTAAATATCTTGATAAATAGGAGTTTCCAGCAAAATTAGTATAGAATAAAGTTTTCTTGTTTTTTTTTCACTCTATCTCACTGTATAAATATCAATATTGAGTTTGGTGGATGTGTTCTACCGAATCTTAACGTGTTTCCTCTCTCAATAATGCTAGCCTAGACTTAAATACCTTTAGGAGAAAAAATTATACATGTTGACCTGGCTGGAGCAATTATGGGTAATTATTCGTTTTAGTGCTTTTCCTCCTTTCTGAACCAAAACATATTTTTCTGGTGTTTTGTGGTGTGATTTGTTTAAATCTGAACTTCGTTTTTTGGGAAATGAGCCATTTTTGAGAAATTTTAAAATTGAAAATTTCTCAAAAATGGCTCATTTCCCAAAGAAACGAAGTTCAGATTTGAGCAAATCACACCAAAAAACACCAGAAAAATGTGTTTTGGTTGAGACCTAACCTAAACTGACCTATAACCTAACCTAACTAACCTAAACTGACTTAACCTAACCTAAACTGACCTAACCCGCATTTTTTCGCAATTTCTTACCTTAAATAGCACCGTTAGGGTGCCTGTACAAATCCGCGGCGACCAACATGAATTTGTGGAGACGTTGTTGAGAGGGATATTCACGGTTAAACAAGTACCATGCAAGATACTTTGAATAGGATTGGGTTTTGTTGCCAGACCGTAATATCCAGCTCTTCACGTCTTTCCAACAACGCTCAATATTTTGAATGTGAATGGTTGACTGTCCGGTGAATGTAGCCTAGATTTCCAAGTTGAGAATACGCACGCCACTCGTCGGAATAGATTGTAGTCCCAGGCCTAATATGTTGCTGGATCAGGCGAACAATAACACGACTAGGTAAGACACAGTGACTCGTAAAGAAAGCTTCAGCACCAGCTTCTTTCTTATAAATATCTTGTATTAATTCATAGTAATCCAAATCACAACCTTCGCAAATCATAATGAAAACGAGACTGAAAAAATGAGTATGCATTATCAGAGATTCAAAATGTACGTCTCTGATTGGTTGGATAAGGTCACGTGAAACAAAAACCAGTTTTAATTGGTTGTTTTGACCTATGTTTCCTAATTTTGCCACGAGATGTCTCCCCATAAAACTGGAGAGGGCGACGTTCGTTAAAATTTTAAGAGCTAAATACTCGGTCAATGGCCTATAATGGCTGCTTTTTACGTCTAAATTTTTTTTTTTCCATAAAAAATAATTATTATATTTCCTTGATTTTTATCAGTTTCCCTGAGGTTTCAAGGTGTCCTGAATACGAATTTGTATGTTAAATTGTCATAGAATGTCTCCTTCTATCGAAAACGAACAAAGCATTAAAACGAATATTAACCCAATTATGTGGCTGAATTTCATAATGCATCCAGAGATGCTTTTTTTTAATGTGGTGTGAACAAGGGAAGCTAAGGCAAGGCCCTGTATTACAACAAAAATAGAGGGCTAATGCCAGGTTCAAGTATGCATTAAGGTATATAAAAAATCATGAGGATGAGTTAAGCAGGGATGCTCTGGCTAGAAAGCTTGCCAGTAAGAATCTAAGAAACTTTTGGGAAGAATTAAATATAATGAATAATAGTGCAATGTGTCTCCCTGTTAATATTGAAAATGTAACTGGGACTGGGAATATAGTCAAATTATGGAAGGAAGGTAGAATCAATTTAGAGTTGTAAAAATTTTTTTTGGTACTTTCATGTTATCCTGGACCCTAGACTTTTTGCTAGTTGCCAGATTTCAATTTTGACACAGAATATTTTTGTTAAAACTAATGAAAATATCACGACTGAATCTAACCTTACCAACTAATTAGGTTAATTGAATGCCTGGTTAGGTAAACTGTGTATGCCCTTGATAATTGGTTAGGTTAAGTTGTGATATTTTTGTTAGTTTTAATGAAAATATTCTGTCAAAAGTGAAGTCTGGCAACTGGAAAAATTCTGGGGTCCAGGATAACAGGAAAGTACCATTTTTTGTTTGGAATCACAGTTTAGCATTGTAAAAAAAAATTTTTTTTTGTGATATCCTATTTTGGCATTGCAAATTATCCAACCAACCAAAAATAAATGGCACTCTAACACTTTCAAATTACTTGTTTATGTTAATTAGGTTAATTGAATGCCCAGTTAGGTCAACTGTACGCCCTTGATGATTGGTTAGGTTAAGTCATGATATTTTCGTTAGTTTTAATGAAAATATCATGATATAATGATATTTTCATTAGTTTTAACAAAAATATATGATATTTTTGTTAGTTTTAATGGAAATATCATGACAACCTAACCAATCATCAAGGGCATACAGTTGACCTAACTGGGCATTCAATTGACCTAATTAACGTAAACAAGTAATTGAAAGTGTTGGAGTGCCATTTATTTTTGGTTGGTTGAATAATTTAGAATGGCAAAATAGGATTTGCCAAAAAATTTTTTTACAATGCTAAACTGTGATTCTACTGGAAAGAAACTACAATGAGTTATTTAACTCGGTACATAAGAATAATAATGTTAATTGTGATGCTACCTATAGTCCAGATATGAGAGTTAGTGTATTTGAGACTAAACAAGCCATAAAATGTTTAGATCGTAACAAATCATGTGGTATTGATGGTATTTCTGCTGAGCATCTGAAATTTAATAGTGACAGATTAGTGCCTCTGTTAGCTCTGTGCTTTACAGGTTTACTGATACATGGTGTTTTGCTGGATACAATGTTATCTGTTGCTTTGGTCCAGTACTAAAAGATAAAAAGGGTAAAATCAACAGTAAAGATAACTATATGCCAATAGCCTTGGTCAGTATTATGTCTAAGGTGTTTGAATGTATACTCATTAATAGACTTGAATGTTATTTGTATACGGTACTAGTGATAACCAATTTGGTTTAAAAAAGAAACACAGTACTGATATGTGTGTGTATGCCTTGAAGGAAATGGTCTGTAAATACCAAACTCTAGATGCAAATGTATTTTTGTGTTTCCTGGATGCCTCTAAAGCAGTGGTTCTTAACCTTTTTACTACCATGCCCCCTCTAGGAATTGGTCCTTCCCTCCACGCCCCCCTTCAATCAAAATAACATTCTCAATAACTTCTCAATATTAGCCCATGCTCTCGTTAAGAGAATAACAAATACAATTAGAGAAATTCCTGTTTCTAGGGGGGCGCGCCCCCCTGGTTAAGAACCACTGCTCTAAAGCATTTGATCATGTTAATCATGACAAATTATTCATGAAACTTGTAAATCGTAATGTACCTGGTTACTTGGTTCATATATTAATATTCTGGTATAATCACCAGACAATGATTGTAAGATGGGGTGGAGTTAATTCAGAGCCATTCTCTGTGACCAATGGTGTCAGGCAGGGAGGGGGGATATTATCCCCCTACTTATTCAATGTTTATATGGATATATTGGGGCATTCCAGGAGAGATCACCCAATGCATGTCACCACTCCAACTCGGATTTTGATGAAAATTGACATATGGGGTTCTTCCGGGTGCTGATTTCATTGGTCAAAATAAAAAAGTTCTATGACCCATAGTTTTTGAGATATGAGCCCCCAAAATCTTGGGGGCCCCACTTTACCACCTAACTTTAATGGCCAATAACTCCCAAACATCTTACCGTAGACCTATAAAACTATACATTTTTAGAATCAGCATGAAGAGATCTATTAAATGATACCACATTCAAATGTGTAGAACAATAATGAAAATTTCCCCCCTTTTTAATTTTTATTTTTGACCCCCACCCCCCTAGGCAGTGAAATCCAAAAAAAAAAATTTAATTTATTAAACTTCCATTAATTGTTAAAAAATACAAAATGAAAAAAAACGTGGGTATGAAGTTGCAAGATATTTTAAAAATTATTGAAAAAATATGTACATTATGAAATTTTGACATTTTTATGCCTGCAGACTAAAATAGAGAACTACAAATGATATATTCACATGGATGAAAATAAACAGCAAAAATACAAATTGAACACACATCACATGAAGTTGATTCATAATTACACGAGTTTTTTTCAACTCATTTTCTGGGAAAACACATTGAATACGCATTGTTCCTGGCTTTAAAGTTGGTGTGCTTAATAAACCTAAAATTTTGTCTCTTGATATGTGGCATGTATCTCTAATTTGTGGAAAGTAATAGTAAATACTATAACCTGATGGGTGCAAAAAGCTAACCTCAAAGTCATCAAATTCCTCATTATAGGAATGTACAAATCCCAACCATTTCTGATCATTGTAAGTACAAACTATGTACTCTCCTATTTTTGGATTAACTTCAACATTATCTTCACCCAGAAAAGCTTTGCTTATAATCCTCACCTCACCAACTTCATCAGAAGATAATTCAAATGTTTTTGTTATTTGTATTAATAGGTACAAATCTGTGGAATTTTTGTGTTCCTGTTAGCCGCATACTTTCTTCATATCTGTCACTTAAAATTTTTTCCATAGCTTCAATTTCTTCAGAATTTCTTAAAAAAAAATTTATGCTGTCACTTATATTGTTTGAATAAAATTCAAACATGTCTTCTGGTGTTAATATTTGATTTGCGAATGTTCTCTGCATACTCATTCTGGCTACAGATCTTTTCACTGTATCCCCAATCCCATCACAAGCGCTCTTACCATGGCTTGTGGCAAAGAAATACCACTCACATTCCAGCCCAAAATCTTCTTCATGTTTATAAATGTTAACAAAGTTGAAATGATTTTTATATTGTCCTGCACATCTGTCAGTAAAATAATGTAATTTTTTGATATGAAGGTGGGATTTTCTAATAGGTATGAGTGTATTTAAAAAAGTATAAACCATTGTAGTGTTATGTTTTGTATTTGGAGATTAAAAAAAATAACTTGAATGTTATAGATATAGAGTGTAACATATTTGTGGATAGTAGTCTATTATGACTTGATCCTCTGGATCCAGAGATTCTATTTTTAGTTTTTAATCGATAATTAATTAGTTTTAAAGTGATAATTATTTAGTTTTGTAAAAATTGGTCATTGCCAATGTACAGGCAGTTTTTACATAAATTTCTTATGTTCTTGTGGTTCAGAACCCACATAAAATTGTAGGTCCCCTCCGCCACCACGGAGGACATACACAATACACAATTACGAACACAGTTAGGTAGACCAGCCATGAGTGGATCCTAGGGTCTTTGTTGGTCTGAAACATTATAACATGTTTTGTTTCATTACTTTCTGGTTCCTTATAATGTAACACAAAGGGATGCACTGTGCATTGGGTATTTTCCCAATGAAAACCTTGGGCTGCATCCTGTACTACAAATGAGTAGTTTTCTGAAAAGTCACCAAGAACTACAGCTGTATGGATATTTAAATTATTCTTCAAGTTCTTTAGAAATGCACTCTGATTCTTTGCTATAAAGTGATGACGTGTCAATTTGACAATTTTTGTGCTTAATGAATTTATAAAATCATCTACAGATTCTGACGTGTCAATTTGACAATTTTTGTGCTTAATGAATTTATAAAATCATCTACAGATTCTGTTTTTTCAACCATATTGCATCGATCTGTAGTAACCCATTGTTTATATTTTATTTCCCCACATTCAGGATCGTTAACACTTTGAAAAGTGAGCACAAAATTCTTAATACCTTGTTCTTTTGGACAGAGATTACATATTTGCATCATGCAATTCCCATTGTTGACATCACACACTGCTTTCTCCATAAGAATTGTGTATTCCAACCCTTTGACACCCAAAGCTGAGAATTGTATTTTGGCATTCTGGTGGTATGTACATCACACATAGAATGGGTACCAGCAGCTCCAGCTAAAACACAATGTCTGGGGTGAAGGGTGGCAAAACTAGAGAAGCCAATTTGGGGACTATCTGGATTATTTTTATAGATACTAAAAGCTTCTTTCAGATTCATTAACACCAGTCTTTTCTGCACAGATTCTTTATACCCACTTTCATTTCTGATACTCAGGCAGTCTTTTGTACCTGGTCACAAACGACTAATTTCATCTGATTCAAAAAATTTCTGAACAGAATCTTTAGTAACCTTTAGTTATTACTTTTCCTTTTGACATGGGTTCAATTTCAGGAATAATTCCAAGTCTTTGTTTTATATTTCTGCTTTTCTTAACTAAATATTCAGTTGTCTGAAATTGATTTATAGTTTTTGATATGGTAAATGGAGATAATGTCAATATTTTGAATTTCCTCTCAACTGTCAGTAGAATGGAAAGCTTCAACCAGTTCATTCATGAGATGAATCATTGACCTGAAACAAATTCATGAATGTATAATAGCTACAAACAAAACATTACATGTGCATCTTAAATTTTTTGGATTATAATATTGATTTCAAGTGTAACAAAATGAGCATTCTTTGAGATAGTCAAATTAAACCAAAAATTATTTTGTGACTAAATGAATTCCAAATGATTTAATGGGCCCATTGATCTCCAACAGGCCCGTGCACAGGGGGGGGGCTTAGGGTGCTTGACCCCCTGCCCTTTTTCTTCTTCATATCAAAAGTGCCCTTTTAGTCAAAATTCATAAATATATTGATTCGACATAAATTTGAATTAATTAGTTATATTTTTATTTAGTTACTGCTACTTCAACAGATTTTCAAAACTGGAATTACTTTGATCTATGATTTTTTTATTAGAATAATAAACTTAACATACCGTTACTATTATTTTGTCAATCAGGGAGGGCGTCTCCCGTAACACTGACTGCAGCTGTTCACTGTTGATTGCGTCTCTCGGGTATGTGGGTGTATTGTTTACTGTTTGTTTATTTTACGTTAACCTAAGCTAACTAGTGATTTCTCACTGATAATTATGGTAAGTTGGAATCCAAAGCAGTGTGACATTACTCAAAAAATATTGTATGACATTACTCGTAAAGTTGGTAAAAATGTCCACGTCCCCTACTAGGCTAGGCCCATCAGTACACCAGTGTGTCAAACGATGGATTTTGGGTTTTAGTACTGGCATGAATTTCATTAAATTAATAAATGATTTATTAAACAACATATCATAACCTTTTCATTTTTAATATGAAATTGATTTTTAAAAACAATACAATTTTCATTAAAAGTGAATAAAAATACCTAGATTATTTATTATAAAACGATGCAATTTTTCCGCAAGGACGACAATTACGGTAGATCCTTCTGCCCTTTATCCTGCTGATTGATACTTATAAAAGTTATAAGTAAAGTAACTATTTAGAAATTGCATGCTATTAAATATTGTGAATTTGGTTAACAAAAGCTTAATTAGGATTTAGGTCTACTGCCTAGATTAGATTAGATTAGGCCTAAGATAATAAAAGTGAAGGGAAATATATTTTTGAAGCAATCTTGCAATAAAAACATGCCTTTTTACAACAAATTTTCATTTATTTTCTTTAATCAGCTTTATATACAAAAATAATGCATTGAATTTAATGGAATTTAAGAATATTTACCACATACAATTTTAAAATTTTTCTTTGTGTGTGTATACATATATATAGTGTATATGGCATTGCGGATTTCATTTTTAAAAATGTTAGGGGAGTGCCCTTTTTTCAACTGAGCCCCTGCCCTTCTGAAAGTCTGTGCACGTCACTGATCTCCAATCTTTAGGGAGTTGTGCTTTTAGTTTCTACTATCAAAGGTGAATACCTCCATTTTGTTTTTATGCTTCAGTTTTAGTTTAGGTATATTCCTACTTAATAATAGTGTATCATTTTAAAATTCATACCTTTGAGTTTCATGATCCAACTTTGTAGCTTTTGATGGGCTTGGGATCTCGATTTCTAAATTTGTTTCTAGTTTTCGTTTTAAAGAACAACATGCTTTTTCTATTATTTGAATAGCTTTTGCTCCTTTCCTTGAGGAACCCAAACCATCTGAAATTTTTTAATTAATAAATATTTGACTCCATTTGATATATATGGACAATAACACTGGTCTGCGTCATTTTTGAGGTCAAGGTTTTTTTAGTTGTTCTTTTATAAGTTTTGCATGCTGAATTAAAAAATGTAACTCATTTTGCTCAATCAGGTCAGGTTTTTATGCTATCTCAATTTTAAAAAAATTAGATAATCGTTATGAAATGATCAAGTTTATTTTTTTAAAACAGACTTACATTTTAGCCAAGTGTTAGCCAAGCTCTATATAATAAACAGACACAACTTATTTCTAATTACGATTGTCATTACTGTTTTTCAGCATGAATAGAATGTGCAAGAATGACCCAAACAGGTTCTGCTACATCTGTGGTAAAGTCACTGTCAGACCAGCAGTCAAACCACACATTTTGTGAGGAAAAGCTATCACGCCTACTTTGGAGTTAAACTTGGTGACCAGGACAAAGCCTTTGCCCCTCACATATGCTGCAAAATGTGCGTTGAAAGTCTGTGGTGCTGGAGCCACAAGAAGGTAGAGTGTCTACCTTTTGGTGTCCTAATGGTGCGGAGGGAAGGAAGAGATCATACTACTGACTGTTATTTCTGTATGACAAACCTACAAGGTAAGTTAGTATGAATTTAGTATGAATTTCATTTTATACTTACAAAAATATGCCTGACAATATATGAGATATGTCTTTATCTTATCTTTATTTGTTTCCTTTTAGGCATAAATCGAAAAAACAAGCAACATAAAGTATCCAGACGTGCCATCTGCCATAAAGCCAGTGCCTCATGGACCAGAAATTCCAATTCCAACACCGCCTGACAACTTTGATTCGTCATCCGACTCAGATGAAGAAATGGATGATGGTGACATATCTGGTACATACCAACCTACTGCCGAGACAAGTCAACCCAAACTCTTGAGCCAAGCTGAGTTGAACAATTTGACAAGAGATTTGTGCTTGTCCAAAGAATCTGCTCAGTTGCTAGGGTCACGTCTTCATGAAAATCGTTTGTTAGCTCCAGAAACAACATTCTTCTGGTATCGCAGCCGTGAAGAAGAGTTTTGAGAATATTTCATGTTGGACGAAGAAGCTTTGCTGGTTTACTGTAACAACGTCAACGGCCTCATTGCAGCTATGGGTTTAGCCAAAGCTGGGCACAAACCGTTAATCCGTTAATCGTTAATTAACGAAGTTAACTTTTTCATTAACGATTTAACTTTTAAGTTAACTTTGAAAATCATTATCGGACAATTAACTTCCGTTATTTAACTTCCGTTAACTCAAGTCCGTTAACCCAAAAAATTCATAAATAAACGTTTAAAAGTTTCTATTATTTTCAGTGCTGAGCAGGTGTGCAATTAATCCGCCACTGTTAATAGTGATGAACGAATTTCCATTTCCGCAGTGCAAAATTAGGCTGTAAAATACAGCAGAATAATATTGCAGAATAATACAAATTTGAATTTCTACAATTTACTAATTCTCCATTGTTTTATTTCCAGATTATGTCACCTGTGGCCAAAGCACTCGACAAGATCCAGGGGGAGGAACAAGCCTACCTTGGGACTCTGCTGCCAACAGTTGCTGCGACAATCTTCAGGCTTAAGGACTTGAAGTCCAAGGGTCTCGTCTACTGCAGCGCCTTGGTCGACACACTTTTGGCAGGCATCGACAAAAGGTTTGGGCCCCTCCTGGAGGATGACGAATGCCAGCTGGCTGCTGCCTTCCATCCCAGGTTTCGCCTCATCTGGTTGGACAAGTATGACAACACCAAGGTCGCCAGGGTGAGGAAAAGCATGGAGGGTACAGTCGAGGAGGCCATGAAGCAGCAGTCCAACGAAGTGGGCAGCAACAGCGAGGAGGAGGACTTCTTCAGTACTGTCATCCAGACAAAAGAGAGCAGCAGAAGCCACAGGTCACTCAAGGGCAAGGCCCAGAACTTGGTCAAGACCTGGCTGGAGACCAACTCCAAGGACTTGCTGACAGATGCTGCCTTCTTGGGTGAGCAAGTGTTGGTGGACTTGTTCATCAAGTTCAACACAGCCATCCCCTCCAGTGCTGCAGTGGAGCGTTTGTTCTCTATGGGCAAGGACATCCTGAGGGCCAAGAGATCATCCCTGTCTGATGAAAACTTTGATATGCTAATTTTCATGAAGGGCAACATGCATCTCATGGACAAAATGGAGAACGAGAAGAAGAGGGAAAATTAAATTATATATATATTGTGTTTTTCATTTTTTTTTATAATAAAAGTTAACGTTAACGGTTTATCAGTAACTTCCGTTACATGTTTAACGGTTAACGAAGTTAACTTTTTGGTTAACGGTGCCCACCACTGGGTTTAGCGTATGACCCTACAGAATGGTGGCTCTTCATTGACTCCTCAAGCAGAAGCTTGAAAGCAGTACTACTCTACAATGGTAACAAGGTCGCGTCTGTTCCGGTGGGTCACTCGGTGCAGATGACTGAAAGTTATAGTAACATGGAGCTTTTGCTAACTGCTTTGAAGTACAAACATCACAATTGGATGATATGCGGAGACTTAAAGGTATGTTCGTGTATACAAAAAAAAATATATATATATTTAGGCCCTGATATATATATATATATATATTTTTTTTTTATAGGTTATAGCCCTAGTGCTGGGTCTACAAGGCGGCTACACCAAATACCCCTATTTTCTCTGTCTGTGGGACAGCCGAGCAGACAAGCAACACTACGTACAACGCGACTGGCCAGCAAGACGTGGCCTGGAACCAGGTTCGCACAATGTTCTGTCACATGCTCTCGTGAATCTGCAGATGATTCTACTTCCGCCGCTGCACATCAAGCTTGGACTTATGAAGAATTTTGTCAGAGCACAACAAAGAAAGCTGAGCTTTCGCTTTCCTGAATCAGAAATTTCCACGCGTCAGTGAGGGCAAACTGAAAGCAGGTATTTTTGATGGCCCTCAGATCAGGGAGCTAATGAAAGATGCTTAATTCAACGAAAGTCTGGAGGACAATGAGATCAATGCCTGGCTCACATTCAAGTCCATTGTCACAAATTTTCTAGGCAACCACCAAAGTCCAGAGTACAAACGTGTTGTCGAGGAGCTCCTGCAAAGTTTCCAGGATCTTGGTGCATGTATGTCTATAAAGATGCATTTTCTCAGCTCTCATTTAGACTACTTTCCGGACAACTGCGATGATGTCAGCGAGGAGCAAGGAGAGCGCTTCCACCAGGATATTCGAGTGATGGAAGAGAGGTACCAGGGCCACTGGGATGTGAACATGCTCATGGACTACTGCTGATGCCTCAAGAGAGACGTTCCAGCTGTGTAACACAGACAAAAGTCTTTGAGAAAGCCCTTTCATCCACATTAACTGTACTCGTGTACCATTTTTTATATACTTTGTACATATGGGTCATTCTCTGTCAGATCAACCAAAAAAAATTGAAATTAACACCCTCATCTCTCATATTTTGCTGAAATTTGGTTTATAGGGAGTTTGTGAGCCCTGAATCCATTTCTGAAATTATAAGGTCAATCCGACCAACGGTTCAAGAGATATGACCTCGGGCAATTTGAGGTCACTCACGAGGTTACTAACATTTGGCGAGCCATAACTTGGGTAATAATTGTCATAATTATATAAAAGTATATATATTTAGAATCAGAAAACGACAAGGAATCCAAATATGCAAGTTTTAGAACTCTAGGTTGAAAAATAAAAAAGTTACACTGTAACCAAAATTTGAGGTCACGATTTGACCTCTGGGGTATCAAATGAGAATTTTTTTTTAAATGTAAAGAATGAAGACATAGGCATTGGCTATTAGAATCAGCAAAAAAAGGTTTGTTTATGTTAGTATTTTTCATGTAACTAACATATAAGTGAACACCATATTCATAAGTTGTGCGTCAATTCTACCTATTTTTTCACACTTAAGCTCATAATTTGACCTATAGAAATTAAAATTACATTTTTTATAGATATAAAAAACAAAGTCAGAGTTCTTGACTAATAGAAACAATCCTAAAAAGTTTGTTTATGTTGGTACTTTTCATGTAACTAACTTATAAGTGAAACCATATTTATAAATTGCTTGTCATTTCAAGGAATTTTTATATCTAGCTATCAATTTGACCTCAAGCTCCAAGAATTTAATAAAAATTGTATTTCACTGCTAATCTACACTGGCAATAATAGTTATAATAGTGAAAGGGAAGACTAAGCTCACATGTAGCCTAAACAAACCTGTTGAAACATGTTGCTACTTGTCTAAGTGCAGAATCAACACAGATAGTTGCAAAATTCCTTGTCTACAGGTTAGTACAGTTCCAGCCAGCACTGTGGGTGGCTGGTGGGTATGGTGTTTTAATGAGCCTCAGAGACTATCAAGGCCTAAAATATTAAGTGTGTATAGCTATATATTTTCTAAAAAATATATATTACCTAATTGTAAATCCTATATCTTTACAGATCAAAATACAATGGTTCGGCACTTGAAATACTGCCAGGACCCTATTCAAAAATACAAGAAACGTATAACAATCAATCTTAGAAAAGTGACTGATGTACTTGTTGAAAAATGTGCTGGAAGAGTGAAAAAAGACTCATTGTTGTGTGTGAACTGCTGGACACTGATAATGAAAAACCCCACTATCTTAGTACCACTGAAAACAACGAGTCTGAGCAGGATTCAAATGAATCATCTACTATCAGTGGCTTGAGTAACATCTCTTCAATTCAAGATCTGGACAATGACAGTGATTGCTTGATAAAGGAAAATCCTTCAACTTCAGTTGAACCATTTCTAGCATTTCTGGACCAAACCAGTTAAAAAAAGTAAGTAATAAATTAATATAATAACTTATACTTTACTACAAGGTCTGTTTGATCTACTATATACCCAATTATATAGCATTTAAGGTACTATAATTAATATTTAATTACTAATATTCAGTGTGTGAAACCTTTTTTTCTGTTCTTTTCAGAAGGGCTGTCATTAAGCCAGAAAAAGCGCAAGGCTCGTGGTAAGCTATCATCTGCTCAGAAACACCTGAAGGAGAGGCTAGAACTCAGTTATGGTGTTCAAATTACCGAGGAGGTAAGTGATACTTCAAAACCTGAAACTAAATCTGAAAAACATCTAGACAAATTAATGAATGAATTGAAACAGTCATTCCTGGAGAGCAAATGTCACCATCACAAACTACAAATATTGACACTCTCACCATACACAATTGAAAAAACAGCTAGTTTCTTTCAAACTACAACATACATGGTGAAAAGAAGCCGTTCACTTAAATCAGAACATGGAATCCTTCCGAAGATTCCACTAATGAGCAAAGGAAAAGTGATATCTGAAGAACACAAAGATATAGCTAGAAGATTCTATGAGTCAGAAGAGGTTAGTCGTATGTGTCCTGGCCAAAAGGATTGCGTGAAAGTTATCAGTGCTGAAGGTGCAATGAAGGTGTAAAAACGATTGGTCCTCGGGAATTTAAGAGAGATGTTTGAACTATATAAAAATGATGAAAAGAATCCCAAAATAGGATTTTCCACATTTGCAAAATTACGGCCATCATATTGTGTGCTTGCCGTAGTGGTGGGACTCATTCTGTCTGTGTCTGCACATACCATCAAAATCCAAAATTGCAGCTGGCTGCATTGGGAGAAAGAGGTCTTTCATACAAGGATCTTATGGATTACAGTGTCTGCAGTACAGAAAGAGAGACTTGCATGATGCAACTTTGCAATGATTGCCCAAGAGAAGAGGGTGTCCTGGATTTTCTTGAGTTACTTGACAGTGTGAAATCAGCTCCAAATGAAATATCTTACAAGCAATGGGTGACTGTTGACCGTTGTACAATGGTTGATAAGGTGGAGCCACTTCATGAATACTTATCATCCCTAAGCATGAAAATATCCTGCATGGTTCGTCATCACTTTGTTGCTCAGCAACAATCACAGTACTTCAAGCAGTTGAAAGAAACACTACCACCTCAGAGCGAGGTAGTTATAGTAGGTGATTTCTCTGAGAATTATTCTTTCATTGTCCAGGATGCTGCCCAAGGGTTTCACTGGGACAATTCACAGTGTACAGTTCACCCTTTTGTCATCTATTATAGATCATCTGCAGACCAGGAACTTAGCCATTTTAGTGTCTGTTTCTTATCTGCATCACTAAAACACAACACTATAATGGTTTACTCATTCATATTGAAGCTTATGACATATGTTAAATTCAGATGCCCACAATTGAAGAAGGTGCACTATTTCTCAGATGGATGTGCTGGCCAATATAAGAACAGATACAACTTCACAAATCTCTGTTACCATGAAGAGGATTTTGGTCTGTCTTGTGAATGGCACTTCTTTGCTACATCCCATGGCAAAAATGCATGTGATGGGATTGGAGGAACAGTGAAAAGAGCTACTGCTCGTGCCAGTTTGCAGAGAACTACAGAGAGGCAAATTCTTACACCAGAACACATGTCAGTTTTGTGAAGAAAACTTGAGCAAGAAGATAAATTTTTTCTTTGTAACTACAGCTGATTTGAAAGATGCAGAAGAACGGTTGGAACATCGATTCAAGGATAGTAGGGCTATTCCTGGAACTCAGAAATATCATAGATTTGTTCCCCTAAACAAGGAAGAACTGATGGTGTATCCCATTTCAAGTGGCATTGGAGAAAAGAAAAGAATAAGGAAAAGTCATTTTACTAATGAACCTGCAATGCTTGGTAACCTAAAATGTGTCAAACCAGGAGAGTATGTTGGCTGCATTTATGACATGCAAGTTTGGTATGGAATTGTGGAGGAATATTGTGAAGAGTTTGATGATTTCACTGTGAACTTTCTACATCCCTCTGGGTCATCAGGATCAAGTGCATATTATTATCCATCAAACAAGGATTCATGTGCAGTGCCAGGACATCATATATTAACTGTAATGAGTTGTCCTACCCTAAGAGGAGGCAGCAGAATTCAATACATTTTTCCACAAAAAGAAATTGATGAGAGCATCGAGCATGCAAAAATTGTATTAGGCTAGCACATGAATCCTCTAAGTAGGTCTTCCCCTTTCACTATTATAACTATTATTGCCAGTGTAGATTAGCAGTGAAATACAATTTTACATTTTTTGCCTTTGTTTTTATATCTATAAAAAAATGTAATTTTAATTTCTATAGGTCAAATTATGAGCTTAAGTGTGAAAAAATAGGTAGAATTGACGCACAACTTATGAATATGGTGTTCACTTATATGTTAGTTACATGAAAAATACTAACATAAACAAACTTTTTTTTGCTGATTCTAATAGCCAATGCCTATGCCTTCATTTTTTACATTTAAAAAAAATATTCTCATTTGATACCCCAGAGGTCAAATCGTGACCTCAAATTTTGGTTACAGTGTAACGTTTTTATTTTTCAATCTAGAGTTCTAAAACTTGCATATTTGGATTCCTTGTCATTTTCTGATTCTAAATATATATACTTTTATATAATTGTGACCATTATTACCCAAGTTATGGGTCGCCAAATGTTAGTGACCTCGCAAGTGACCTCAAATTTCCCGAGGTCATATCTCTTGAACCGTTGGTCGGATTGACCTTATAATTTCAGAAATGGATTCAGGGCCCACAAACTCCCTATAAACCAAATTTCAGCAAAATCTGAGAGATGAGGGTGTTAGGCACTGGTTGATCTGACAGAGAATGACCCACATTTTCTCTCAATTTAAGTCTGTTTTAAAAAAATAAACTTGCTAATTTCATAATGATTATTTTTGAATTATCTATTTTTTTTTAAATTGAGATAGCATAAAAACCTGACCTGACTGAGCAAAATGAGTTACATTTTTGAATTCAGCATGCAAAAATTATAAAAGAACACCTAAAAAAACCTTGACCTCAGGAAAAAAAATTTCAAACACAGACCAGTGTAATAATTAATATGTCAACATATTAATTTCATAAGTTTAATAATTTTAATAAATTTAATATGGCAACATATTAATTTCATTAAGTTTTTCAGCAACTGCTAAAAAACTGTCTTGAAAGTAAATGCATTATAAATAAATAATATAAATAAAAAATTATAAATATAAAAAGTACCTATCATTAAATACTTACGCTTCTTCACTGGAGTCACAGCAAGACTTTCTAGAACTTGAGAAACCTCTTCTTTGGCATTACTGATATACTTGGATCATATTCATCGCTTTCTGAAATAACATTCTCAGAAAACTGATTATGATCAGACTCTTCACTTTGTGATGTTGATAGCAACTCTGGTCTCTGGGTCAATAATTTTCTACAGTTGCTACATAGTTCAGTATTCCTTTGTAGTTTCCATTTACATTGATCATGAAGTGATTGGCTGATGGTTCTTATATCCTTGTGTATCTTTTTCTTATGTTTTTGTAAAGGATCGTCACAGTATCTAACCATTTTTCATTACTAAAAATACACAATTGTAAATCTCAAAAATGATATATGATTTGATTCAAAATAAGCACATCTGTAACAAAAATAAGCATAATTAACAAACATTTGAGAGAGAGACTGCGTGAATATGAGTTATACATAGGATGCAGTGGTGGGCACCATTAACCAAAAAGTTAACTTCGATAACGATAATCCATTAACCCCAATTTTTAACTCCAATAACGATAATCCGATAATTTTACTACAAAGTTAACAGAAGTTAATGATAATCCGTTAACGATCACTATTTCTTTACTAACATTTTAAAAAATCAAGGAAAAAAGCTTTAAAACCCATAGAAAATGTTTATTTATGCAAAATCCAACAATAAATAGGTATTTAACTGTATTTTTATCAAGTTTTGCAACTTTTTTGCTTAATAACTTTTTTTTTATTTTTAATAAAAAATGTACTGATTACATGTTTTGAAACCCTTATAACCACTAACCATTAACTAAATTTTAATTTACCAGAGAATTATTATGGCGGGAACTGAAAGGTAAAATTAAATTTTAGGCACATTTATTAAAGACTATGACACAATGTGCTGGTTGCCCTTCAGAAAGACCAACTTCTCAAAGTTAGGCCCAACTGCCAGTCTTGACCTCTTGGGCCTCAGGATGTCCTTGCTGAGAGAGAAGAGCCGTTCCACTGCGGCAGAGGACGGAATTGGCAGACTGAATGTGAAGGCAGCCTCATCAGAAAACAACATGGAGGGTAGAAAAAGAGGATCGCGAGCACACTGTTGAAGGAACCAAGTAGAAAAAGCCTCTCGTGGTTGAAGTTATGACGGTTTGAATTCATTCGCGGAGCGGTGATCTTCCGTGAATGACTCCTCGCAGTTAACGTGTTAACGGACTTTAAGAGACTAAATATCGAGTTATCGGAAGTTAACTGGTCCGATAACGATAAATGGAAATTAACTTCCGTTAATAGTCCATTAAAAAAAGTTAACTTCGTTAATTAACTGTTATCGGATTAACACTTTAGTGCCCAACACTGATAGGATGTAAATATATCATTCGTAGTTCTCTATTTTAGTCTGCATAAAAATGTCAAAATTTCAATGTACAAATGTCAATGTACATATTTTTTCAATAATTTTTAAAATATCCTGCAACTTGATACCCGCGTTTTTTATTGTTTGTATCTTTTAACAATTAATGGAAGTTTAATAAATGAAAAATTTTGTTTTGGATTTCACTGTCTAGGGGGGGTGGGGGTCAAAAATAAAAAAGGGGGGAAAATTTTCATTATTGTTCTACACATTTGAATGTGATATCATTTAATAGATCTCTTCATGCTGATTCTAAAAATGTATAGTTTTATTGGTCTACCACAAGATGTTTGGGAGTTATTGCCCATTAAAGTTAAGTGGTAAAGTGGGGTCCCATATCTCAGACTATGGGTCATATAACTTTTTTATTTGAACCAGTGAAATCGGCACCCGGAAGAACCCCAAATGTCAATTTTCAGTAAAATCCAGGTCGGAGTGGTGACAAATTTTTTAATTTTTGGGTGATTTGTCCTGGAATGCCCCTATTGGTACAATGATTATTTATTAATCATCTGATGTATGCAGATGATCTAGTTCTTATTTCTCCATCTGTAAAAGGGCTCGCACACTTTTGAAGGTGTGTGAAAGGTATGGGAAGGCTAATGACATAAAATATAATCCTGCTAAAAGTCATGTTATGATTATGAGGACCAAAGCCTACAAATATATAAAATGTCCTGAATTTCAATTGAATGGTATGGTGCTGTCAGAAGTAACCCAGACTAAGTATCTTGGCCGCATACTAACTGATAGTCTTTCAGATGACTGTAATATTCTAAGGCAATGTAGACAGTTATATGCTCAGGGAAATAGGGTACTTTGTTTAGAAAATTTCATACATATACATTAGATGTTAAGTTGATTTTGTTCAAAACTTTTTGTACTCCAATGTATACAGCTCATTTGTGGTGGAACTACAGGATGTATAA
Organism: Bathynomus jamesi; assembly: GCA_023014485.1. NCBI lineage: Eukaryota > Metazoa > Arthropoda > Malacostraca > Isopoda > Cirolanidae > Bathynomus > Bathynomus jamesi. The sequence goes on from JAJOZX010008502.1 coordinate 123,398, forward strand.
TTTGAGGGAATTATATGTTGCATATAATAATATTTTTAGGAGTTTATTAAGGACTCCAAGATTTATAAATGGTGCTCCTTCTAGTGTCAGTATGCTGTTTGTAGTCAGTAAGGTGCCTAACTGTGCCAGTGTCATTCACAATTTTGTATTTAGATTTATCACTAGACTTGGTGAGTCAGTCAATAAGATAATAGAAGCCATGGTTAGTGGACTGGTCTACAATATATTTTATAAATCTCAAATCTGGAAGCATTGGTGTAGGCAATTGTATGTTCATTATGCACAGTGATTCACTGGCCTACTTGGTGCTCCAGACAACTATCTCTTAATCTTCTATGGACCTCTTGTGTAATGTTTGTACCTGTTGAGTCTGAAATAAAGTGTTTGTTTATAGGCCTGTTAGTTTGACATCATTGGTAGGAAAGATACTGGAAAGAATTATGAATAATAATATTCAAGATCATTTGGAGAATTTTAATCTTATTTCAAGTTCACAACATGGATTTAGATCAGGAAGGTTTTGTTTGTCTAATCTCTTAAATTACATTACATTACATTTCATTTGGAAAACATGAAGCCACTCAGGCTTATCAAGGTAATCCAAGTCATGAGCTACATTTTTTAATAATAATAAAATCTTGCAAGATGTTAAACTCAAGTCAGCTAATTAATATACAACTATTTACTACCAGGGTTGGTAAAAAAAACCAAAAACCATTGGTTTTTAATATACAGCCTGTAGGCTTATATATATATAAATTGAGGAAATTGAAAACTTTTAGTATTTCCATATAATTTAATTGCTGACAATTAGAAAAAAGAAAGAAATCAATAGTTTAACCATAAACTAAATAAAATAAGCATTTAACTTGACTTTATGCATATAGCTAAACAAATATTAAAAAAATAAAAATCCTTTAATGTATGGTACAGTAGTGAATAGAAAAAAACAAAAGAAAATATATTGTTCTTTGGCCTTTAAGTTTATAGATATAACCTCTAAATTTATTTCATATTAGCTATTTGTTAAAACATTTATAAATAAATACAAGTTTAGAAGCTTTATCAACTCCTAATTTATTTCTTAATTTGGACTGTATCAGTCCAAAAGCAGAAAAAATTCTTTCAACTGCAGCATGAGATGACAGTTATGAACACTGATGCATTGTTCTGCACATCTTCAGACAGTTCCCTGATAGATCTCCATCATGCAAGTGGGGTTATGTTTAGATTAATGGAAATACATGCATGCACAAAATATAAATGCAAGGTTGCCTGTATTCTTTTATTTCTTCATATACTTTTTTTTTTTTTTTAAATGATTTAAACCATGGTTTAAACCAAACAACCCTGTTTACTACCCCCATAGTAGCCTATATAACTGAAGCAAAGAATATACACTATGTAGGTACAATCTACAAATTATCTCTCTCAATCTTCTTAGGTTAGGGATAAGTTTGGTTGCCCTACATTGCACAACTTCAAGCATATCAATATCATGTCTAAGGTGAAGGGACCAAGCTTGAGTGCAATATTCTAAGTGAGGCCTAACATAAGAATTATATAATTTACAGATGACTTCCTTACTCTTGTAACTAACATTCCTCTTAATAATACCTAACATTTGATATGAATTAAAAGCTCATGGGATATTGGGGTCATTTTTAAATTGAATAGGAAAATGGTTAGAAGACAGTGAACAGAGAGCAATTCTAAATGGTTATGAATCTGGGTGGCAGAAAGTGAAAAGTGGGGTACCACAGGGATCAGTGTTAGGTCCATTACTCTTTATTTTATATCTAAATGATTTAGAAAAAGGAGTAGCTAGGTAATAAAATTTCTAAATTTGTAGATGATACAAAAGTAGTTGCCCCAGTTACAAATATAGAAAAATCTTATAAACTGCAGAGATATCTTGATAGATTAGTTGCTTGGGCTAGTAAATGGCAGATGGAATTCAATGTTCAAAAATGCAGCAAAGTCATCCATTTTGGTAGAAATAATGAAAACTTTAGCTATGAGATACAAAGGAATTGGCATTATAGTTAGTAGTGATCTAAAATTTTCTAAGTAGTGCTTAGATAAAAGAAATAAAAAATAAAATGTTTGGTATTATTAAGAGTAATGTTAGTTACAAGAGTAAGGAAGCCATCTGTAAATTATATAATTCTTATATTAGGCCTCACTTAGAATACTGGACTCAAGCTTGGTCCCCTCACCTTTGACATGATATTGATATGCTTGAAGGTGTGCAATGTTAGGGTATTGTTGAGAAGCCATTGACATGATACGCATTAACAAGAGACTCCACTGTAGTCCCTAATTTCATTATAAATTACAGTTTCATTTTGAGAGAAAGTTCTCAGAAATTATCTTTAGTTATGATACTTGAGTATAAGCTTATTTTTGTATGAGAAATTAGAGTTTTTCATTTTAGGCCATTATCAGAACTTTTTTAGAAAGTGGTTTTTTTACTCTCTTTTTTATATCATTTCCTTTTTTTCTGTATGGTATTAAATATGAATTTTATTTTTAGGTAAAAGTACTCAAATTTTGTATGAAATAATTCAGATCATAAACCTAGAATGAAGGTTACCATATAATATTTTCAAATTTATATTTTGTTTAACAAAAAATCAAAATCAGCAGGAAAAGAACAAACTCATGCTGTTGCTATATCAACACTGATCTCACTTTTACATTATACTGAAGCTGATCCAGTGAAAACATTGGGAACATTTATTTCTTTACCAAAAGAAAATGATTGGATCATCAAGAGGCTTACCTCCTATGCTTGCTTTCTTATTTGAATTGGCTTGGGCTTCAAGAATACGATTACCATTGCTCATTGCAGCAGCATTCATGGTTACAAATGTTAACATGAGGTTGGAAATTAATATCAACTTTGAAATGGAGGAACAAATTGTGTTGCAATGATGATGATGTTGCAGAAAATAGTAGTAATGAAGAAGAAAATGAGGGAGAGGAGGAAGAGAGTTCAGACAGCCAATACCTTTTTCAAACAGAACATCACTCAGAAGACCTGAATAGTGAAGATGATGATGATGCTGATGCTGATGCTGATGCTGATGCTGAAAATGCTGTTCGCAGATTATGTGAAGAAAAGGGACCTTACCAAAATGATATACATTCTTCCATAGATAAATGGAATAAAAGTAATGAAATGGAAGAATCTGCCAATGTTCAGGATAGGCCTACTCTAACTACAATATCTGAACCTGAAGCCTGAAGATAATTTTAAGTTAAGTTATTCTGACATGATTTAGTACTTGTCATACACTACAGTATACTATACCCTGCAATCCTAGCATACTTACTGTATTGTGTGCCATCAAAGTACAGTATAAGGATCATCTTGACCCCATTTACTTTTGTGTTGTACATATTGGACTTCTAGTAACTTAAAGTAATAGCTACTAATGAATAATTTGCAGTTTCAGTTGCCTGAAGTTATTGCATCAGATCATAGTTAAATGATGGTTAAAAAGTCATCATATTATACTTCACTTAGTTCTTAACTGGCTGTTATCATATTTCATGATGCACAATTAATTGTACATTTAATACATTACACTAACTACAAAACTAAATTACCTCAGTTCTGATTTAATGAGTATAAGGGAAGAAGTGAAATATATAGCGAGATCATTAACTGTGGAGTTAGAATGATGCTCGAATGGCTGTGGAAGATATGTCATTGTTGAAGTGTGCCAAATGATTGGATGAGGTTGTAATTGTGCCACTATAAAAATGAAGATTAAACAAATTTAAAAGTATAGGGATATGAGTCTTTTAAGTATAGACCCTATCTGAAAAGTGTATATGTATAGTAGTGTTAATAAAATTAAAAAATTACAGGTTGGTTGGTTGGACATGAAATGGTTGTGGTGTCTGGATGAAATGTTTGCAGTGAGACAGGAAATTAAGTGATGAGAAACAGAAGGTGTATGTTGACTTGCATAATATTTGTTGATGTATGTGTGGATATTATTGAAAGTAAATCCAAGTAAAAGCTAGGTTCTTGTCATTGAGAGAGGAGGAGAATTAGCTTATATTATTTCTGTGACTTTATTAACATTATTAGAGGCTGTGAAAGACTCAGTCTTTGGGGTGTTTCAGTGATAAGAGAAGTAAGAGTGAATCAAAAGCAGAAAGCAATAATGAAGCAGGACAAGCAAATATGGGTGCAGTAAAAGCCATTGGTATTCAGAGATAGGCAAGATAATCAGAAATATATCACTGATACAGGATATTCATACTATTGTAATAGAACATTTCAGTTAATTTCATACACTAACTATTCATTTGCATTATTCCATCCATTTCCATGCAAGTTTGAAAAAAAAAAAAGAAGAGAAAATCGCGTGCTTTTCAACTAATTACAGTACTTCTGGGTAATCTGAGTAATTTTGTTGGACTATCAGGATTGTCCAGGGGAACAATCACAAGTAATGTGAAAATAAATTTAATAAACAAAATGAATAGTACTACTATACTGTTAAATTTTAAGTCAAATAGAACTACAAGTTGCTGTTCAAAATGCTAAAAGTCTGAAAGTAAAAATTTCATTGTATTATTTGAAATCTAATTTGACACTATACACTTAAACATTGAAGTTGATAGTATAGTATACAGTTTCAAAAGCCAGTCTCATACTTATCAACTGATACAGCAAACTTCCAAAATAAATTGAATTATGCATGATGACAGGCGAGCAAATGATGTAAGCAAAATTAACAACCAACAAAATATGGAACTATATCAATGATCCTTCTTGAAATATCCTTAAAGTAATTTGCTGCTATGTATATATTCTAGTTATGATTCTTACTATTTGTCATTCCTGAAAACTGAAAATAGCTAAATGCAAAAAACTTCACTTTTCTACTTGAAGGTCAAAATATGATAATAAAAACCCACTCTAATGGACAGAGTTTATTTCCACAACAGTTTCAATGCCCACTGGCATCCTCTTCGGGTGGCTACAGAAAAATGAATGGTAATTGCCATCTATTAGAAAGAATTCATTTCATTACATTCTTCATTCAGAAATTTTTAATATCTGGCCAAATGTTAATCAACTTCTTTTACACTATCATTATAATTGATACATTACTTGATGCAAACTACTTTTCATAATATTCTGTTTAGGTACTTTTTAATGAGACCAATTTATTAACTACTAAATTATGATTTTATTCCTATATTTACTAATGTCCCTCCCAGTGCCTTGAAACAATGTTCATTTTCATACAAGATGAATTGAAACTAAAAAGAGAAGTTTTCCAAAATATTCATGGTGTAATCTTTTTCACTTTGGCCAAGGGCCCCCTCCCCCCCACTAAAGTGACGCTCCATTGAAGGACTTAATGGGAACATAATGATGTATTCAAGGAAAACTCTGTCACTACAGCCAGTTTCTCCCCTTCCCAAATATTTGCTTTTTAAATGCTTTGGAATGTTCATATTAAATGATAAATTTTAAATAATAATAATAACAATAATATTTATTCAGAAAGAACGCATTACGTAAGATATACAGTACTGGTAAAAAGTTTGGAAACACCTGTACAATTTATGTAATTTCTTCTTATTAACCAAAAGAGTTAATTTTAGTAGACTAATATCTGTTCATATAAATAGACTATTGTTCTAAATGTAAAAAATTTAGTAATTTAGATTATTTAACCCAATCATATTTTGTTATTTTGTTATATTAATCAGGTTTTAGTCCTAAAATAGAAAATAAAACTTTACACAAGTCACTCAGCCCACTAAATTAATTTTCTTTTGTTCCTGCTGCCTCTACTGAGGCCTGGAATATTATTGGTAAATTCAAAAATACAAAAAATAACATTCGTAACATTCCTGTACCTATATTGAAGCTTGTTAAAGATAAGGTGTGTGTAACTTTGGTTAAAATTATCAATCAAGTATTTCCAAAGAAATATTCCTATCAGTGTTAAAAATTGGTTGTAGCTATAACACCTCTTCTTAAGGGGGGTGATTCTGCACTAGCAACTAATTACAGGCCAGTGTTCATTTTCTGTGTTTAGCAGTGTTTGAAAAAATTGTAAAAAGTAGAATGTAGCAATATTTAGAATCTTACAATTTATTATCTCCAAATCACTATTGCTTCTGTAATAATAAAACAACAGAAATTACTATTTTAAATCTTGTGGAAATTGCAAATATAGCTAAAGAGAACAAAGAAATAATAATATCAATATTTATGGATTTCAGCAAGGTGTTCAATGGAACAGACCACAATATTCTACTTAACAAATTATATTGCTACGGTTTCAGAGGAGCAATCAGTGATTGGTTTAAAAGTTATTTGTCCACTGGATATCATTTTGTATCAGTAAATAAGATCTGCTCACTAAAATGCTTATCAAACATGCTGTACCACGGCACTCAGTTTTGAGTCCACTGTTACCTATCTTTATTATAATAATAATAATATATATAAATTACCTTTCATGCTTATTTGATGTACTTAACTTCATAATGTTTACAGATGATACAACTCTCTCTTTTTTCCTGCAAGGATGTTAATTCAGGTAAGAATATATTTAAATCCCAGAATTTATCAATGTAATGACATGGTTGACCACCAATAAACTCTTCCTAAAGACCAGTAAAAGAAATTTCATGATTTGTACTAATAAATGAAATGTGTATCTTGATGAACCAATGTTGATGAAATTGCTGTAAAAGAGTGTACTGTAGTGTAATAAAATTTCTTGGTGTGATGTTAGACAAGAATATGCAGTGGAGTGATCATATAAATTATATCTCAAAAAAGATTTCAAGGAGTACTGCTATAATATTTAAACTTAGAAATATAGCTCCCAAATAGGTTTTATTAAATATGTATCATAGCTACTCTTGTTCTTCATTATATAATGTACTGCACCCTTGTTTTGGGAAACTGCTAACAATGCTTTAAACAGCATCTTTGTCATCCAAAAACAAGCAATAAGGTTATTATCTGATGCTGATTTCCATGATTATTCAAGTGCATTATTTAAAGGGCTAAAACTACTAAAGCTCAAAGATGTAATGAAACTGGCACATTTTATTTCAAAGCATGTTATTCCTCAATTTAGATTATCTTCATCTCAAAAATTACCCATTTTCATCAGACTGAAACTATGGAATGATTTAAATGCTGATATAAAAAATATTGTGAATGTAAATTCATTTAAAACCAAATTGAAATCTTGATTAATAATGGAATAGGTACTAATAAAAATCTAGGATTAAATGTACATTACTCTATTACTTATTCATTTCTCATGTGTAATCTAGGTTAAACGTATATTACTTGTTATTGTTCATCTTTCGTATCTAATATTGATTTTTTTTTGTATAACATTTGTATCATACCTTCAACAATGACTTTGTATTTATTTTACATCTATACTGATAACTTAAGATTAATGCATACTCTAATTAATAATTGTTATTCATGATTGACATATTAATAATAAATCTTTTATTTTTAATTAAGAGCCCAGTAAAGCCTAAAGCTTAAGGACCAAATTAAATAAATAAAAAAAAAGTTTATGCCATAATCAGTGCCACATGCTTGTTTGCTTTCTAAAATGAGAACACCTTCAGATGAAGAACTTGAGAGACAATTGTTGTAAAATGGATTGAGTGTATGAGAAGTGATGATTGGGAAAGGCATGGAGAGTGAGTGCCTCTTAAGATGTGAGAATAGAGGAAGTAAGTTACATTGGCAAGGTCAGGCTAGAAATATTCTTTGACAAAGTGTGAGGGTTATTATTCACATTCATAGAAGGTTCATTTTGCCTTGTCAAGGCAAAATTCTGAAAAGACAGTTGGGTAACACAAATTGCTTCCAATATTGTTGATATTTTCTAACTCAGCCTCCATGTATTCCAAGCTGGTGATCCTAAGAGCATGGAGAGAGACAGAAGAGAATATGGCTTTCTTGAGGGGGTGTTGTGTCTAGAATAACTGAAAAACTGAATCATATATATACGTTGAAATGAATGTTAGATTAATCACTTTCAATGTTTGTTCATTGTTTTCAAAAATGCCAATTGCTGACATGCTCAACTTCTCTCATGAGAACTAAAGTATGACCTGCCACTACCTGCACACACTGTTTTGGAACTCATTAAACTTTGCATCAAAGGTTGCAAATTCATGCTTAATGGTCAATTTTATCAACAGATTTTTAGATGGCCATGGGTAATAATTTGTTGCCCCTCCTCTTCAAAATTTACATGGGGATTTTTGAGATAACTTGCATTCCAAGAATCCTGGTGATTGGTATCTCATGGCTGCAGTACATAAATGATATTTTGTGTATCTGGCCCATAAAGTGTGACTTGGATGACTTCCTCATTCAGTTAAATAATCAAGTCCCCTCCATTAAGTTTACTTAGAAGTGGAACAAAATCACTCAATCCCATTTTTGGATGTATGTGTACATAGGGAAACCCCACGTTTTAAGTTCAGCATCTATTGGGACAAAACAATTTGTCCTATGCACACTTTTACTCCAGATATGACACCCCAATTAAGAAAGCCATATTCTTTTCTATGTTTCTCCATGCTCTCAGGATTGCCAGCCCAGAATAACATGGATGCTGAGTAAGAAAACAATCAACAATATTGGAAGTGATGTGTGTTACTTGCCTGCTTTTTTTTAATCTTGCCTTAACATGGCAAAATGAACCTTCTATCATGTGAATAATAATCCTCACATTTTGTCAAAGAATATTTTAATATTCCCTTTTTCCCAGGCTTTTTAGAAAAGCATTGCTAATGTAATTAAACTTTTGAACATTAATGTACCTAGTATTTTCATATGACAATACCAGCACAGTATTGTGAAAAATATCATAATAAAGAAGAGTCCTACCAATAAATAATTCAGGCATTATCTATAAAATTGGTTGTAAACAATGCAACTCCTTTTACATTGGACAAACAGGAACAGATTTAAACACACATGTGAAACAACATCAATATTCCATTAGAACAAGACAGTCATCAATGCCCTTTTTGCCCATTTGTCAGAGTTGTCCCATTATAATGATTGGAATAATTCTTCAGTTTTGTTTCATTCAAGTAACATTTTTAATAGGAACATTCTTGAGTCTGCCATCATTCAATTTACAATCAATTTCAACCTTAGCCAGGGCCTTGTTTAGCTCAATCCTGTTATTTTGAATTCTTTCACTTCACATTTAGATAAGAAAGGCAAGGTTTAAAACTCTGGTGGCTTTTCCATATGGATTGCATGCTCCTCTTCTAATATTCTTTGCACCAATCATAATTTTTGTTTTCCTTTATGAACTTGTATATACTGTCTCAGTCTTGTTATTAATTCCAGTGTTCCTGAGGATGTCATTACATGAAAGTGCTTGAGTGCTATTTCCTATTTTAATTTTCTTTGTAGTTATTTTCATCAAATATTATTCGTGTGTTACTTTCATGAAATAATTTTTATATACTGGATGATTACAAATGATCTTCCCAATTTTAAACATTTATTATAAAAAAACTAACAAAGCTACAGTGAAAAGCAAGATACACAAATAAAGAATATGTCGGAGTTTTTATTTGCAATATTGAACATGTTGGAGATAGCCTTAAGTTAACATGTTTTGTGCTCTTACCACTGAGAAAGTGTATGATCCATTCTTCTTTGCTGAATAAACAAGTAACAGTATCATTTACCATGATATGTTACAGCTATGGCTGATACCTCTAGCTGCTGGAGGACAAAGCTGATGTGTGGTTTCAGCAGGATGGTGTGCCTCCCCATTTCCACAATGAGGTTACAACATTCCTGAATGAGCAATTGCCTGATCATTGGATCAGGCATGGGGTGCCCATTCCTTGGTCAGCTCATTCACCCGATCTAACCTCCCTTGACTTCTTCATCTGGGGCTATGTCAAAAATGAAGTTTTTGTTTCACCCCAATGGCAAAACTTTGGAACATTTGAAGGAAAGGATACATGATGCTGTTGGAAAAGTTTAGTATGGTATGCTACAAAATGTATGGAGGGAAACAATACTGCTTTGATGTCTGCAGAGCCACAAACACAGCTCATATTGAACTTCAAAAGTTTGTAAATAAAACTTTTTTTAGGTCTTCTTTATTTGTATATCTTGCTTTTTGCTGTAGCTTGTTAGTTTTTTCATAATGTTTAAAATCAGGAAGATCATTTATATATATACATACATACATATATATATATATATATATACATACATATATATATATATATATATATATATATATATATATATATATATATATATATATATATATATATATATACACAGTGGATTCCGGTTAATTGGGACATATCGGGACTAGAATACTTTGGCCCAATTAAGCAGCTGCCCCAATTATACGAAGTTGCACATAAAGAGTTAAAAAGGTATACATAAGACAAAAGACAAACTCCATTTATTGAGTAACAAAAATACTTACTGTATATGAACTGAAACAAATTGTGCAAATCAGAGAAAAATATTACCCTAAAAACAAATTTGATTCATGTACATATTAAACACGTATGTAGTTCTTAACAGTTAATGACATTGGAGGAATTTATCAAGTGTACCCTGCCATGTTCTCTTGATTGACTGCAACTGAACAAAATCAGCGCAGGTATCTAGTGCAGATATAGGACTGCCTTCATTGCGTTCCTACATGAAATAGCGTCGTAATCCAGCAATAAATTTCCTGGCATCCTGGTTAGTCACTCGTTCAAGCTCAGGTGTGTCATCCTCATCGCTTTCCTGGTCTTCTGATGTCTTCTGGTGTTTTGCTGCAATTTGTTCAACAATTGCGTCCTCACAATCTTCATTTTCATTATAACATTGAAGACTATTGTCAATGCATGCAAACTCTTCGTAGTTTCTGACGTGTTGCACTTCCAAAATGGTATCATTTTCACTATTGACCATATCTGGCATCTCCAAGCCTGAGTGTTTAAAACCACAATGAGCAAAGCAGTTCTGAATGGTCTTGGTGCTTATTCTTCGCCAACTATCGGCAATAAACTGTACTGCATGTAAAAGATTAACCCTTGCACTGACTGACTTAGCTGTTGAAGATGATGTCATTAGATTTTCTTCAATTGCTTCAAGGATGTAGTTTACCAACTTTCTGCGATACAAGGTCTTCAAATTTTTTATGATTCCCATGTCCATTGGCTGCACCAAGGATGTGGTGTTGGGAGGCAGAAATTCCAGTTGGATATTTTTTTAAAAATATCTAAATGAGGGTGTGCTGCACAGTTGTCAAGAAGCAGCAGAATTTTTCTCGACTTCTGTTGTAATTCCACTGCCCAATGTAGCAATTACTGGCCCAATTAAATGGCATGGTGTCCCAAATAAGCGAAGCAAATTCTGGTTATATTCGTGATTTGTTTTTGTTCAAGATTTGTCCCAAATAAATGGCTGCCTTGATTAACTGGTGGCCCTATTAACCAGAATCTACTGTGTTATATATAGAGTTGCACCGATACCAATATTTTGGCCGATACCGATACCGATACTACAAAAAAGTGCCAATACCGATACTTTTTAATTAATAGTTTTAAAATTGATTATTAATAAAAGTTCAAGTAAATGATATAATATCTCAATTAACTTAAAATGCCTTTCCCAATCCCAACTTAGGGCCTTGGCCCTAAAGCCATTACTAATAAAGTTAGGAGATGTAAATTTAATGTTGTATAAAAATATTTTAAATTAAATTAATACAAAGATGATAATTTTATAACTTATTACTGTAAACTATATTATCATACACTGGTATATTGGGGGTACATACAGTAAAAGTACTGCTATCACTGTAGGCTGGTCTAGCTTACTTGGGCCCTATACCATTATTAATACATCAGAATTGTAAATTTATTTACCAGAAATATTTTTTATTTTATCAATATATATATTTGAAATTAAATTAAGAAAAAGAAAATATATATATATCTTATTATATAAAGTTCTAAACCAATGAATGCATATAATGGTAGTATATTATCAATAACTTTACACACGAGATTCAAGCATTCAAGCAACTGAATGGTTTATTATGATTATGCATGCCGCGTGGTGCCATCTATGAACAACTTTACAAAACTTTTATTTTTGCTGAAAACTATTACTGTAATTTGAAATTGTATATTTATATGATACTGTATTACTGTATTGAATATTTGTAATCTTGTATAGGGGCCTATAGTTACATTTTATGATTTTTTGTTTTGTTAGTAAATGTAAACATTGCTAATTTTGATAAAATATATATTAAACAACTAAATAAGATATTACTGTATAATAATAAAAAAAATTAATTTTATATAAAATAAGATAATTTCTTCAAAAATCAGTAATTCAAAGTATCGGTATCGGTTTTCAGAACAGTATCGGCCGATACCGATACTTTGTGAAAAGTGGCCGATACGGCCGATACCGATACATCGGTGCAACTCTAGTTATATATATATATCAGGGGTGCATTTACAGTGTGTGGGGCCTTGGCCTCAGGATGTATTATTTTAGTGTGTTAATGAATGACAATATTTTGTAATACACATAACAGATATATTTTTATTTTTTTAACACAAAAAACACATGCGGAAGCCATTCGGCTTATTAATGTGATATTAAAGACTATAACTTAACTATGTACACATACAGTGTATACAGCTACACAGTTGTAATGCACTTAATAAACAGCTAAACTGTACAGCTTATTGTACTGTAGATAGAGTGTAGATTTGTAATGAATATTACATAGGACGCTTCCTGGCTTTTTGTTTGGAAAACTGCGTGATTGTGTCCTCAAACTCACCAACTGCAACACCTCATCCGCTATACTCAACAGCGCCAGGGATGAAAGGCACTCCTGGCCCATTGTGGAGCAAAGGTAATTTTTGATCAGTTTGAGTTTCGAGAATGAACATTCACCAGAACAGTTTGTGACAAACATACACAGGTATATTCGCATTGCTATTTCCATGTTTGGGAATGTTCCTTTCAGTTCATTTGTGTTCATATGCTGATAAAATCTGTTGCACATGTCTTCACGTTCCATCTGGGATTCTGTTTCACTTTCGGTGAGTTTCATTAGGGCAGCAAACTGCACAACTTCTGTTACCAGCTCTTTCTCCAGATCAGCCGGATAGCATTCTACTCGATGTTCAGCTGTCCGTCGAAGACTGTCGATGTCCAGGACTAGAAGGAAATACAAAAATCCAAATCTTTTCTGCAGGACAGTGTATGCTTCTAGACGAGTGTTCAGAGTGGTACACAGTTTATCAATTATCGGTAGAAATGCAGTGGTCTGAAATGAATCTCTTGGTGTCAGGTTCATATCTTCGGCAGTTCTGATTTTGTCATGATGGCGCTTTCTCTTCTTTGTGCATTGTCAATTCCTCATATACTTAATGACCACACTTTCTGATGCCCTGGTCCTCAAATTTGTCAAATCTTGATCTGAGATCTTCAACAAATTTTAGTAGTGATTTCAGTAAGAAGGTGGCTGAGTCTAATGACATTCCTTGTTTTTGCAGAGATTCATTCATTTTTTGAAATTGTTCGAGAATAGTATTCCATAAAACCAATAAAATGGCTGTTTAGACAATCCCCTGGCTTCCGCAGTTTGGCTGGTATCTGCTGCTGGCTCATCCAGTACCACGATATTCTCAGTGTAGCCTTCAGTTAAAGATTGGATGGCATCTGATCTAGCTGACCAGCGGGTATCGGAGAGACCTTTGTCGACCTTTAGTTTCTCACTACGGGAACTACTATCAAGAATATCTACATGTTGATGCCATTGGTATGTTGAGGAGACGAGAAATGTGTAGACATTCTGAATGAGCATAAACAATTCAATGGCTGCTTTGCAACTGTCCACTGCTGATTTACCTACAAGATTTAGTGAGTGGCACATGCATGGCACAAACTCAGCATACAGAGATTTTTGCTTGATGTGGTTCTTTTACACCATTGTATTTCCCTACCATATTGCTTGCATTATCATAAGAATGTCCTCTGCAGTCTCCAATTCAAATGCCATGCATCTCCAGAAAGTTGAGGACCATGTCGGTGATTCCTTTCCCTGTATGTGTGTTCATAGGTATGAACTGTAGAAATTGCTCGATGGACCCAGACTCAACCACATATCAGACAATGAAGCATAGTTGATCAGTGTGGGAAACATCAGGCGTAGAGTCGATGGATAGAGAGTAGTATTGTGACTGCTGGATTTCTTGGATAATCGTCTGAAGTACTTTATCAGCCATCAACAGTATGAGTTCCTCACAAATGAAGTGAGAGAGATACGAGGTGTGTCCACTACCTTTGTTGGCATGCTCGTTTATATGCGCAGCTAGAAAACTGTCATACTTACTTAAAAGTTGCAAAATTCCATAATAGTTGCCGTTGTTTGGTGAACTGAAATGGGAGTCATGTCCACGAATTGCTAGTCCTAATGATGTGATATACTTGATAATGTCGACACAGCACCGCAAAACTTCCTGCCAGTAGTTGCACTCCTTTTCAAACTGGTTCACCAGTTTCGAATCAACACAGCTGGAGACAGACTTTCTAACCAACAAATATCTCATTACTCCATATGTTGCTCACATTTTCCATGTGCTTCGACTGATTGTCTACCATGCTTCCAGTCGTTGAACCCGATTGTGAACTTGCTGTTTGCCTTCGACATTAATTTACAGACAAAACAGTAAACAGCCTGTGGACTCAGAATAGCACAGCCATGATACCTCAATCCTCACATTCATCAGGCTATGTTTCTTAACAAATAATGTCTTTGTACATTGGCATGTTGTACCACTTTCAGTAGTTGAAGAGTTACTGAAGTTGCTGTCATAATTTCAGCAATCTGATGTTCCCCACTCTATCCAGAACTCTCTAAAGTCATCAGTCAGCACTTGTGGCCACAAACCAATGTCATTAATTGCATGTCCTGAAGCTGGTGGGCCTGCTGAACGCACTGACGTAGACGGGTCTTCTGAAGATACAGCTGCTGATGTAGCGGAGGCAACTGGTGGGCCTGCTGAAGGGGTTGACGTAGATGAGTCTCCTGAAAATGCAGCTGCTGGGCTTGCTGAACGCACTGACATAGATGTGTCTTCTGAAAATGTAGCTGCTGAAGTAGCGGAGGCAGCTGCTGGGCCTGCTGAAAGGGCTGACTTAGTTGCTGATGATTTAATCCAATTAGTCAGTTTTGGCACTGTCGCAAGAAACTCTTCTCTGCACTTCTTATCCTTACACTTTTCACTACTGGGTTTATATTTCCTCCTTTGATCCCAGTCATGGCTTGTTTGCATGTTGTACATATTACAATGCCAACAATAAAAACATAAATCATGAATCCGCAACAGAAACAAGTAGTAGTAAGTTAGTAACAACATTAGAAATGAGTAACACTAACAAGAACAATTAAATTAAACACCATCAAAGCGGATATTAGAATGCCTGATGCCATGCCACCTGCTAGAAAAAGTAAAACTCATCGCAGATGGCAAATACATGATGATTAATCTTTTTCAGTTGAAATTTGCGGGGCCCATCAGGCGCAGGGCCTTGGACATTTGCCTGGTGCACCACTCCCTAAATGTGGCCCTGATATATATAATTTTTTTTTGTTTGGTTCAGGCCACTATTGCAAGTTGTTACAATCATAAACATTGTTTTACATGCCAAAAATGGTGCCATTCCAACAATGACTGTGGGTTGTGAAATCCAATAAAAATGTTTTTCTGTTGGTTCTCTATTACGTAAAATATATCATAGATTGGGAGAATTACAGTGCCACAGAAGACAGTTATTCAGTAGTAAAGCAGGTTGTTATCCTTTTCTGCATTAGTCTTATATTCTGTTTCAGCTGAATGATATTGATTTTTCTTAAAAAAAAAAAAAAAAAGTTATCCTACAAGAAAGAAAACATTGATATGGCTGATTGGCTACCCTTTGGATAAATTAGCTGAGAATCAGCTGCTGATAAAAAGGGACATACTAAAGATATTTTTCCAAATTTGCCAGGATGAACCAGGAAAGTCAATTAGAGGAGCTGCCCATAATGTGGTAGTAGTAGTAATGAAGATTTGGGAGCAAGCAGACATACCAACTGGAAGGAAAACTCATCTTGTTGATCGTATGGAAAAATTGCATGGTAGGTATATAGCACTGAAGAAAAACAAAGCCAAAAAAAATAATCCAGGTTCCAAATATCATCAAAATACATTTGAAAAAGACATTGAAAGACTGGGATATAGATTCGCAGGATGCCATGGATAAGATCTGCATTAAGGAGGACAAAATACCCCTGCAGGATCTACATGAAGAGAGAGAAATAATTATGAGTACTCTAGATAAGGAGTTGGTTGAAAAGATGAATAGGACTAAGAAGAGAAAAATGGATGAGTCATAGAAGGTGAAAGTGAAGAAAGAATCTGAATGATTAGAATCTAAAGTATGTATACCAGTTTCTTCTTTGTGTAAATACAAATATGATAGTCAAAGATTTCATAATACACAAAACAAAGGCAAACATAGCCAATAACTCAATATACATATGCAGGGCTGGATTTAGGAGTGGGCAAAGTGGGCAGCTGCCCATGGGCCTCCACATCTTGGGGGCCTCCACATATGACAAGCCATTATCAAAATAGAAAAAACCTGAAACTAGAAAAACCCGATAGGTGATCAACGGAAAAACACGCGCATCCAATACCACTGTAGTACATAAACTTTTACCAATTACTATTTGTTGTGTACTGATTATTTTGTTTTTATTACTCTTTTAGGCCTACTCTCACTATAATGGAATACCTGAGTAACCCGAGGCTTTCATTTTTTGCAGAAATGAGTGGAATGGACAGACACAAGAGTGCACGATGTTTTGAAAGTGTATGTATGTTAATTATATTATGAATCTTATGGATGACTTCAATTATGTCTTCCCTAAAGTAGGGGGGCCTCCACACGTCTAAATCCGGCTCTGCACATATGGCTACTAAGAATGGAATCAACCAGAAAGTGGCAATGACTGTGGATGTAAGGTTTATATGGGAAAAGGAAAAAAATGGCATGGTGGCCTGGGGAATGTAAAAGAAAAAAAAAGAATATATATATTACACACACACACAGGTATATATTGGCCAGCATTTTGAGAGAATCTCCCATCTTCAGAGCTAAAAATTTAAAATACATTGGGAAGCTGGTTAAAAAAGTTAAAAATTACAAATGAGATTTTAACAATGGAGTACTATTTGCACATTTTGCATCAAAACTCTATCCTACTCTTGGGTCACTTCTTATGCAAAATGCGTCAAGTTGATCTGTGCCTCATCACAGCTGATACTACATGCATCAAGACAACAATACTCTTAGAAATTTTGCATTTACTCTTGTCCAGATGAACTTGATGCATTTTGTGTAAGAAGTGACCTAAGGGTAGGATAGAGAGTTGATGCAAAACACACAAGTAGTAGTTCAGTGATAAAAATTCACATTTTTCACAATTTTTTTTTTGTAATCTTTAATATTTGAGATTGAGGTTGTATCTCATTTCCAATGATTATCCTCTAGGTAATTGGGTTGAGAATGAATGATATGTCCTACATCTTTTATTTGATGGAGTAATTTCACAAAATAGGATCAAAACATTTGGTGGTATGACCCAATGCCATAACATTTATTTTGTTAATTGTGATTCCTTTGCATTTAAATACTTTAAAACTTGGTCCATCATTGAAGTAAGGATGCAAAATGAAAATCATAATCTTAATACAGTAAATTTTATTTAGTTTCTTAATAGCTAAAGATTTTTATATGAAGTGTAACAGATGTTAGTAATAATAAATACTGTATTTTGTATTAACACTTGGGGTCTAAGCATTTTAGCTAACTAATCCTACAGCTTATGGTAATGCTACCAATGGCTTTAATTTAGAAATACATGTATGAAAAGGTTAAACCAATATAAATAATTTTAAAGTCCATCTTACTAAGTTTGAAACTTAAATGTAAAATTACTCCACATTTATACTTGATAGCAGACTATTTTCTTATGAACAGGAAAAAAAAAAAGCTTATAGCTAAGAAAGTAGAATTCATAAAATTCATTTAGATAGTTTTAGTAGTAATACAATATAACCTAAGACTTTTGGCTCATATATATGTGTATATATACACACACACACAGTATATTTTGTGGACGGAGTACTATTTAATATAGGTAGGTTTTATGTAAGCAACAAATTTTCCTTCAAACCAAATGAAAGATTAATTTTTAGTTGCAGCCTGTCATGAATTAGTGTGTATACATATATATATATACACATACACATGTCTTAATTCTTAGCAGTGTTTGTTTGGTTTGAAGGAAAGTATCCATTTTTTTTTTTTAAGTAGTTGGCATTTGTCATTCCAGCTTTTTTTTTAATCTTGAATTTTCACTAATTAATTGTCTGCCTGTAATAATACATTGTATAAACTTAGCTATTTACTTAAATATCCACTGAAAGTTTTGGATTTTTCTTTATAAAATAGCAGTATAAGGGTTAACCTTGTTAATATGATTAGATTACCATGTTTGCTTAAAATTTAAAGCGGCAGTTTTGTAAAATTATTATTTTACTACTTAGTAATTAGCGTTTGGTCAGTCATATCTACTCTCAGATGGAACTGACTAAGATTTAGAAGAGTATTGAAAAGATTTAAAATTCACTTTCTTACATTATATGTTGTTGATTCAAGAAAGTTTGACAAAAAAATTGAAGTAACTAGTGTCATGGAGAATAGAGTAAAATGGAACAGTTTCAAGTTTAGTTATACAGGGTCATCCAAAAGTCATGATTGGATTGGCTTTGTTGTACTGAACTTGTACACACTGCACATGATGGAATCCATGAAGAAAATGTTATTTGATGTATGGTATGCATTTCCTAGGAGTCATAGTTTAAGAAGAGTAAAAACATATTTCAGAACCCAATGACTCATGGACTACCCTACATATATTTCCATTTTTGCTTGGATTTTGTTCTGTCTGTATAACCATACTTTGGAAAAAATTAATATCCCACATTTTCATTGGAGTTAATTTTTTTTTTAGGTTAACCTAACCTAAAACAAATAATTCAGTATGTAAAAAACATGGATACAATGTCATCCAAGTTATTTAAATCTTGACTTTTTGGATTAAAACCCTAATGTGGGTGAAATTTGAAATAATCAGTGTGTATTGTAAAAGATTGCTTTTGGTTTTTAGTCCCCCTACCTTAATAAAAGCAGAAGTTAAGAAGAATTTGAAAAAATTAAAATTATTCCAAGTTATTGACTTAGATTATCACAGACAAAAAAGCATGCAAAAACCCTAGTTAAAAGCAGATATACTTGTGTGTGTGTATATATATATATAAAATAAATAAAATAAAATATGGTGTATCTTTTGAGTCTTATTTTAAATATTCGTTTTTGAAAATGTAATAAAATTAGATTAGGTACCATGCTTCATATTGTGTTTGTTGGTACTGTGTATATACAGAATATTTTATAGATAATTATACATAAAAGGAAGTTCACTTCAAATGGCAGTGATGATTTGAATAAACTACTTTTTAATTGTTTTCTAATTTCCCTTAACATTAACATATCATAGAAATATTTCAGCCAGAATTAAGGTGATGGGCTGACACTTAGTTTCTGAGTGGTCTCAAATAATCAAGGTTTCCTTGCAAGAGGAAGCATTAACTGTACTGCATGAAACTAAACTAGGCCAATTTTAATAGCATTTTGGTTAAGATAAATTTGCCAGTGTTCGCACATAGGTCCTGATATTGCTAATTTGATTTAAAAAAACAGTGAAGGAAATAAAAATGATGTGAAACATTACTTCTAATAGTGAAGTTACTAGAAGTAATGTTTGACATTAATTTTATTTTCTTCACTAACAGTATTTTATGTTTTTTTTTTTTTTTTAAGTCAAATGCATGACATTAGGACTGATGCCCAACCATTGGCAACTTTACCCTACAATTGAAAATTGTAGTTTCTGCGTGTGTTAAAAAAAAAAAAATTGTAAAATGCTTGTTAACCCAAGAAGGCCACTGTAGGAAAAACACACACACACACACAAATTAGTGTAAGGGTTACATAACCCCATAATGAAATTACATTTATTGGTTCAATTAAACAATTTTTTGTTACTTAAAAAAATTAACTTGCATACAATGAAAGATTTCCAGGAAAGCAAATGTATTTTTATTGTAATAGACCACATTGGCTTTCTTGGGTTAATTAGCTCTTCACTGCTTTGGCAAAAATGGAGTACATTTCACACACTGAGTCTCACCCCATTTATTTAAATGAAACCTTGATTATTCAAATAGTGTTCATTGTGTAAATGTGAGTTTACCTCATTTCTCACAAGCCCTAAAAATACCCTACCAAACTTAACTACTACATTTATAAACTTTACCACAGATAATTATAAGAGGCTTTAAGCCCTAGGTAACTTGGTTTTCCTGCACTACTTAAAATCTATCAATTGTTATCAGCATTACACTGAAGTCTTTCCTTCAAAGAAAACATGAAAAGATTAAAAGGGATTGATTCAAATACTGAAGAAAATAAATTTAAAAACAAAACTTGGTCTTCAACCTCATGGTTTGATTATTTCCTTATAAATAGAACCATAACTAAATTTTATATAATTATAGTTTTAACAGCATATAAATTGTAATCCGATTACCCAACATCCTTAACATTACGTAGTCATATAAGCAATTAAATGTGATGGAGGTATTGTATATAAGAGAAGCCTCAAAAGTCAGGCTGTAAGAAAGATTCTGAATATTCATTAAAGTATAATTACACAAGCTTTCAAATTTATAGGTTTTTACAACTCATTTTGACCAAGGACCTACACAATGATGATTACACTATTCACAAAATGTGAATTTGTACTTTCATTAATAAATGTGGAATGAGATGGAGCCATAACATACTCGACTAAAATTTCCTTTGAGTAAAGTTTTAATGATAGTAAAATATTAAATAATTAACGATCGTAATGAAATATTAAATAAGTGAAAATGTTTAAAATATTTTCCTGTAAGAAAAGAATTTCTGAGCATGAATGCTCAATAGACTTAACCAAGTTAGTGTTTTCTGGGAAGTAAGTGGGTTAAGTTTTCCAATTCTGACATGTTTTTTGGTGGGTAAAGGGGGGATAATGAACAATTTAAGTATAACCATGAATTCAAGCAAACGGATTAATACATAAAGAATGTAGTAGGTTTAATTACAGTTTTTCATTCAACACTGATTACCATGTCACTGGGGTGAAACAAAATATAAGAGGAGGGCCAATGAGAAGTGAAAACATTCTTAAGAGATTGATATTCCCATAATTTCTTTAATAGCTTTATAAGAAAGAGTATTAGACTGTATGATACAGATGTCCCCAAGGAGTTTGGTTTTTCTTTCAGCCTTCCTGACAGACGACTAGACAATACTGGGTAGTTGCATTTGTTCAAATCATAAAAGGTAACTTTACATGAGGGATATTGTCAAATAATTGCAGCAAGATTTGATCTAAACTATTAAATACACATTTCAACATCTGTAATTAGACATATTTAAAAGATAACTAATTAGCTATGTGAAATTGGCAGACCACCACAACCCAGTTCATAATTCTCACGCAAGAGAAAACTTGGGATAGCTACTCCATAATTATTTTATTTTATGTATATACTATTTAAAAATCCTTGAAATAAAAAATGACACTTGAATATTTAGAAAAAGGTTACTTTTTTTTTTTTGACAGTTTTCCCATCTTAGCTTTATTTTGATAAATCATTTTTATTTAAAAAAAAAAAAAAAAATTACCAAGATATTCTACAACGATGATATACAGTAGACACATACATTATTGGGGGTCATTATGTAACACTAACTTTGTCCTTTTCAATAATTTAAAGTTAATATATTAACTTCGATGTCAATACTTTTGCATAATAACTTTTCACAAATGATTTCATTACACTAAAGGAACTAGTTTTATCGATTAACTGCACAATAAAATATTGATGTCTTGTATGTTTCTGTTTACAGTTAGTTTTTGTCTCTGGCATCTGATGAGATTTTCAGCTACCATGAATACTGTTGACAGTGTGGATGTAATTTATTGAAGAGTACTTGCTCTTTCATTGAACAACAATGAACGCACTTTATCAATAGTATGGATAAAATTTATAGGTTAAAGATTTAACTCTATACTAGTATTCTGTGGTTAAAAAGATTGGTTTATTGTTTTGATCAATGAGTGACAGTTTATTTAGTATAGGGATATTCGGGTAAAATCAGGGTTGCACAAAAAGTTAACCAATTTTAAAAAATTTTTTTTTAGCTTTGTAGATTTTGTGCAGCTTGAAATATGTTCCATCATTTGCCTCATTTATTCTTCCATTTCCTTCTGGCATCCTTTCCTTCTTGGCATAGTTACTCTATTATATGGGGTGGTGCAAAAGTAAGTATACAGTTAACTGTTTTATATAGCTAACTGTATACCTACTTTTACACCACCCTGTATTTTAACCAGATATTATCCAGTTTTCTATCCGTGCTTTGTTGCATCTTTGGCATTCTGAACACAATAGATAACCTACTCTCTTTAGAAATGTTCAATGTTACTTGTAGCCTATTTAGCAATTGTATAGGACCTCTAAAAATATCATTATTTTGTTACGTTTAGTCTACACTCAAATAGTTTTCTGTTATGGGAGAAATGTTATTAGTGAATAGGCTAACCTACAAAATATATTGAGCATAAAGGAATGCTGGTACTAAAATAAAATAGCTTAAAGACAATCCCAAAATGAACTTAACTTTAGATTGCTCAGAATCAGTTTTACATAGCTATAGATTAGGACCAATGCTAGTCTGACACACTTCTGGGTAATTTCCCCTTTCTGGAATGATTAAGAATTAATAGTAGTTTCATCTCCTGATACCACTAATTCCTAGAATTTTCTCGTAAGTACAGTTACTTTCAAAGTTTCTCTCTATTTAATAAAACTAAACTAAAATGGATTAAACCACTGGGTTTTTATAAGTGGTTTAAACCGTGCAACCCTGGGTAAAGTTACAGAATTTGCTATGGGATAAAATAATTTGTTCCTTATTTGCAATTAATTTTTAACTCAATTTGGCCAAATTCTGATATAGATAGATAACGACAGATGGATTACATGAATAGAATACAATGCGTTATCATTCGGTACAGAAATTAATGTCACCATTAAAATGTTAAATCTTAAAAAAAAAAAAAAGTACCTTCATTAAGGTTCAGTTTATTATCAATGGAAAAAAGGAAATACCTATGATTATGAAAAATTAACATTTTCCGCTTCATCACAGCTATATTTTACATTCTTAATGTCTAGCACCAAATTAATTAATTCAATTTAATTTTCCTATATAATTCTACAACTTCAAACTATATAATTAATAGCTAAGCTATAAAAACATCACTAACATTTGTAATTTCAACAGGTACAAAACAAAGTTAGGTATCGAGTTTACGATGGAATTACAATACTACTACTATATGTATGTGTATAAATATTAATATAGAATTTAAATTTAAGATAACGAATGCACACAAGCAACGCACTAGACTTTAAAAAGAGGTGCAGAATCTCTTCCTAAAGAACACAGCGTCTTTTCATCATTGGTAATCTCTAAACAATACCAATTTATTATTATTACTCTTCATTAACGCGAGGAAGGGAGGTCAAAATTTCCTATCCATGACTGGTAATGGCATATAATTGCCATTGGATATGGCACCTAGAAGCGGAGAAATCAGGGTTAAAAGCATTGAACTAAAATTCCTTTCATTTTTAATGACATTAACCAAGGAATATATTAACGGATTTAATTACAAAAGCATTTCTGAAAACAGAACTGACCTTCGCACTTCATGGTACAGTTTCGGGAAAAAGTTCGCCTAGAAACAAAATTTCTAAAAAGCATAAAAAATTAATAATCAGTAATGATTGCGTTTTGTTTTTGAAATTTTATTACTTTCACCAAAAAGAATAAAATAACCAAAGAAAAACAAAATCTTACCAATTAGTAGTTTATGCTTTATAGAAATTGTATGTCCCTAGGCGAAATTTTTTCCGAAGCTGTACATTTCTACCAGGTATAATATATTATCAAGACATCAATCAGAGTTCAATTTTATCATAAGTTACCCTGCTTGAAGTAAAGGTTAAAAATTTCTTTTGGTACCCACCATTCTCCTTGGTCTCCTGCGTAGGGTGTTTTCTAGGTCTATTAACTTTCACATATTTTAGCACTTGGTAAATGATGAGGTAAATTGTGGCGCAGATTGCGGAGAACACCGACGCCCCTTGGAACACACGGATTTCTCCGTATATCTTTATGAGGTATCCGCCAATCACAGTCCCCAGCGCCCGTCCTGGAAGATTACAGTGCGTCAGATTCTCGATGTATACTCGTTACAGTACTAACAGTGAATAAATTTACAATAACCGCACTTACGCAAGGTAAGGAAAAAGTAATGGAATGGGAAACTTGGAGCTCAAATTCTGAAACCACGCGACTCGAGGGTTCGATTCCCACAAGCATCCAGTTCACCATTTTATTGCCTTCTTCCTTTCTACAATACTAATTATGTTCGCAGTTCTTTAACCTCCTCCATAACATCTCTAAAGGTCATGTGACAACGGAGACCTACGAATTTACGTGGGATCCTCCAAACCCCCCCTATGTGACCAATGGAGACCCAGAGAAGCATCTTAATTGCCGAAATATGAAGCCCGAGCGAATACTCGAATTCACCACCTTCAGATTAACAGCCTAGTCACCTAGTACTTTACCAATAGGCTACCCTGGCGGGCTTACGCCCTTTACCTCCGAACGAGGTAGAAAGATGAGGGAAAACGTAAAGGATAGTAATTGAGGCAGTTTGAGAGAAATAATGATACTTTTAATTACTAAAATTTTCAGTGCAGTAAATACCGTATTCGTAAAAAAAAACTAACTAACTTTTACCCCTTTTTGCCTCCATGGTTGACTGTACTAAACTCACTACTAACCACCTAAAATAATAGTTTACAGTATTCTCAATTATTCAGTTTAGTTGTTGTGTGGCTCAAAGCGTTAATCTACTTTAATAATACGTCACTTAAACATTTTTATTGTAATTTTAACGCTCTCTTCAGTGGGTAAGAAAAATTATTCTGAAAATATCACCACCACCGCTATCTTAAGTTCAACCTTAGATAGCTATAATAGAAAACACATTAGACAATAAGTGGGAAAGTGTCCGAGCTAATTTGCGTTCTTTCGTTGTAGACGCGTTTGAAACTCGGCAACAGTGATCACGTGTCTGGATAGAAAGAGGGAAGGAGGAAAACTCACCGATATCGAAGTGGGATATCCAGACGAGCCCTTGGGCGGTCGCGACTAGCGTTTTGGGCGCCAATTTGTAGGCGAGAGTCGCTGCCGTCACTTGCATCAGGTTTATAGTGAAGAGCTCGAGTACCTCTAAAGGAATGACCCACAAAGGGTCACTTAAATGGGAAAGACCTGCAAAGGCACAAAAGCTAATAAATTAAGTGACAAAAGTATTCAATATTATGAGAGATTTATGCAACTTCTCTGAATAAAGTTGCGAAGGTATATAATTATTTCTATTGGTAAAATAACATAGAATGCAACGTTTCTCGCAACTCCGTTACCTGCGAATCTAACGCAGTACCCGATGAATGCTAAGATGAGGAGGTAATGGTGACCGCAATAGTTGACTATGCGATCGCTTTTGTAGAGGAAAGGCAACGAAGGGACGATCCCTACGGTGATAGTAAGCCCCAGCAATAATTTTTGGGCGCCCAAGTCATCAGTAAGATGAATGTAGAGAAAAGTTTCTAAGTAACCATTGAGTGAGCCCAAAATTATCACGATAAACACCAACGTATTGAATTCGCTCGTTCGAACTAATTCAGTCAAGTTCTTTAACTGAAAAGAGAGAAGAAATTAATTCACGCGTGTGCCTATTTTTGAAGTTTGACCGTTACGCCAAACTCATGAAAAGATGGAGCGAGTTTCTGATAAAGATAAAACGCTAGAAGGGAAGCTTCATCAGACTGAAAATACTATAAAAAGTTCACCAACTTAAAATTTTTATCAGGTTAGGCTTTAATAAATATTTTCTAATATGACCAAACCGCGTCAGAAGTATGTAGTATGAACAAATAAGTAGTTGCGAAGGAATGTGTTAACCTTAACCTTGGTTTTACTTCCGCCCGAATTGTTCATTCTGACGAAGGTCAAGCTTGTCACTCCTTAGACCTACAGTTTAACTTGGAATCCCAACCACGCCCCACCAGCAGCAGCAGCAGCCCAGCGTTTTAACCGCTAGGTTACCTAGGGGTGCCCATTTATCTACGAACCAATTTCTTTGTGGAAAGATGACCAGTTGGGGTTTTGTCGCGCGCCGCCTGCCGTCACCGGGTCTTGATCCCGGGGCCGATGGATTCGTAGTCAGCGACGCTAACCACTACACCACCGAGGCGCATACACCTTAATTTTCTGGCATAATTTTGATTCCTACATCTATAAATGTTAGGTAAACATTCCGAATTAAGAGATGATGAATTAAAGAAATGTTTACTGATAAATGGATTTATTAGAAACACAACCTTCTTTCCTAAGGTCTTTATCAGGTGCGAGTGAAGAGGAATGGCTTAAGGAGGAGTCAATTTATAAGGAAACTGGACCGGAAATAGAAAAACAGAAGGTGCATATGGTTTGGAAAATATAAAAATGAAATTAGAAGATAAATTTTCGTTACCATGCTCGTTCTCTGCACTTCGACCTTGAGTGGAAGCAGAAGGGTGATAAAAGCAGTCAGTATTAACAGGACGTCGAATACGTAAAATACAGGGGCGTAAAGATATTTGCCGTACACACCAATTTTGCCATCCATCAAGTACCCAACGAAAGGAGCAGACGTTCCTGAAAATTAATAAAATTGTATATTCCTGGAAAAAGCGCGCGCGCGCGTACACACACACACACACACACACACACACACACACTTACCAATCGCGAACAAGCCGAACATTTTTTGCCTCCCGTAATCGCCGCCATGTTGCGCGACCATAGTCAGCACCACAGCATCGAAGAGCGAGATCAAAATGGCGGGGAACATGTCGGCGATGGCCCGAAGGCAAAAGTACAGCCAAAAGGTGATTTTGGGGTTTGAACCTTCAGTCGGACAGATGGGCGATTGAAGTAAGAAGGAATCATTCGACTAGAAAGGAGGAAAATAATTCGGCAAAATCAAAAAGCGGAAGTATAATGAAGTATCTATACCAGAAATATGAAACCAGCAAACGACACGCTGTTGTTGGTTACCCAGGTTAGGTGGGGGTACATTAAATGAAATAAAGTTAGGTTAGGTTAAAGTTTGACACTAAGAAAAAATCTTTTTTCTTGTACCTGAAAACGCTTCGTTTAATTAGCGAAATATTAACCTGCCAACTAAGCCTACTTCACTCCAAGTTTGGCATTATGTATATAAATACAGTACCCAATAATAATCCGTCTGTAGTGCCAGAAACTGGAACAGTACCTAGGCAAACAAACTCATTCAGTCAGGCCACTGTGCTCTCATATATATATATATATATATATATATAGTCATCCCATAAGTAATGTTTTTTAGATCGGAATTTCAAGGACAACAAAAAAAAAAACTAAAATGAAACTTTTTAATCTAGTATATATTTCCCATCGAAATCAATGACACTGCCAACGTCCTACAAGCTTTTCAATGCCATGTTTATAAAATTCAGGCGGTTTTGAGGCAAAAAACGTACAAAGACTGGTGTGCACGTCATCTAAAGTAGTATACCATTTCTCGTCAAGATAGTTTTGCAGACTCCTGAAGAGATGATAATCTGAAGGCGCAAGGTCTGGAGAATATGGAGGATGTGGAAGTTTTTCCCACCCAAGCTCCTCAATTTTTGCAGAAGTGATCCGAGCGGTATGAGGACGTGCGTTGTCGTGATGGTACACGATTCCTTTCCGATTAACCAAAGGTCTCTCTTATTTTAGTGCAGTGTTCAATCGATCCAGTTGTTGACAGTAGACTTGAACGGTGATTGTTTGGTTGTGTGGTAAGGTTTCAAAGTGTATTACACCACCTTTATCCCACCAAACACTAAGCAACACCTTCCGAGGGTGAAGATTTGGTTTTGGCTGTGGTGTCGCTGATTCTCCGGCACAAACCCACTGTCGACGGCGCTTAACATTCTGGTACGGTATCCAGTTTTCATCACCAGTCACTAAACGGTGCAAAAACGGATCTTGGAGTTCACGGGAATGAAGAGCTGTGCTAATGTTTACCCACACCCTCAGATTGTCGACCGACAATTCATGTGGCACCCATTTTCCTAACTTAAGCACTTTCCCGAGTTGTTGCAAATGTCGATGGATGGTGGACGGGGATGAATTGAGTTTCTGGGCCAATTCTCGACAGTTGTTGAATAGTCTTCTTCAAGTGCGGCTAACAGCAGGTCATCATCAAACTCAGCAGGGCGTCCAGAGCGTGCTGCATCTGTCAAACAGCAGTCACCATTTCTAAACTTTTGAAACCATCTTTGACATTTCCTCACACGCAGAATATCGTTGCCATAAACGTCCTGAATGTTTCGCGTTGCTTCAGTAGCACTATTCCCTTTTTTGAACTCGTAAAGCATTATATGCTTGATATGCTCTTCTGATACTGCCATGTTTATGAGGGGTTCACATAAAGCAAAACACACGTCTTCACTGGTCAAGGTCTGTAAAGTATGTAGCGAAACACGATAGCTCTCTTCTTAGATATAACTGGGAAAATTTATGCTTAAACCGAGTAGGACTAGTTTAAACTTAATCTATCGTAAAAACCGACATTAGTTATGGGATGACCTGATTATATATATATATATATGGGAATGAACTCAGAATGGTTCCCTGAGGTTTTTCATGATACCCACAGACCGTGCATGGAACAAGGAACTCTTGGAAAATTAAATCCACTATAGTCCAAATAAGTAATGGTAAATGACAAACACTATAGTTTTTCTTTTTCATGATGTTAGCCCGACGTGGGCAACGGGTCACTCGCAGAGAGGTCCCAAAAAATACAGCTTCCCTCACCAGCTATCTGCAAAGCAGATAGGATCCAGCTTTGGGACAGGATCTAGGGTTTAAAGCAGCCTAGCCCCGCTACATTTAGAACCTCAATATAAGCAAAAGACTCGCTGCCTTCACGTCAGATTGAATACATCAAAGAAAAAGGGGTAACTATTATATTTTTAGCCGAAAACAAAACCTTAAACCTCAACTGGAAGAATTGAGCGTCCACTTTTCAAGGCACATAACATGTCCGTTTCATGATGGGAATGAACTGAGAATGGTTCCCTGAGGTTCCCGGGCTAACTATAGTGGATTTAATTTTCCCAGAAGAGTTCTTTGTTCCACGCACGGCCTATGCGTAACATTTTATATATATAAAATGCAGGAAGGAGGGCCCAAGGGCGAATATCCGCAAAAGTGACCCCCGCCCCCATAAAAGAAGAGCCAAAATCAAGGTCCAGGGTTTTGGAGATGTCTGGACACTGCGTTTGAAAGAATGGAGGTCATACAGGGGGAAAGATGGATTGAGGAAGATTGTTCCAGAGTTGACTGGTTGAGCGGATGAAAGATTAAAAATACCGATTAATTCTTTCGTTAGAGAGAGAGTTGGACAGAAAAGGAATGAGAAAGTGTCGAAAGTCTGGTGCTGCTGCGTGCTCTCCTTAAAGGAGGAGGCATGCAGTTAGTGTTCAGAAGAGCAATGTCCGTTATAATATCGATAGTAGAGAGGGATTGAAGACAGTCGGTAAGAGACTGGGAAATAACGAGACGAAAGCTCATACCCGGGCATGGCGACGTGAGAAAGATAAAATAAGGATTTTGCCGCTGGTAAAGCTCTTTAATCAGTAAATAAGGGAACAGTCTCCAAGAGTACGACATCGCGGATAGCAATGAAAAACAGAGTGGACGAAAAGCAACAATGACAGAACTCATTGTAAATCGCAGGCCGAAGAAAACTTTGTTGCCAGCTAGTCTGCAATAATTACTTTGTCTTCTGTTACGATTCACAAATCGTGATAAGGTTATTTTGTCGCATTTTTGTAAGTTACTTTCCTATTACATTTGTGTTTCATTTCTTTTCATTGTTCTCATGGTATTATAACCTGTAAATTGTTTGTATTTCGCGAGGAGCAATCTTAGCGACTTTTGTCACTGAGGCACTAATTAGCTAAATTGGCTCCTACGATTGTCACATTTTTAATGTTATTTATATCTTTTGTATCGTGTCTACATTTATTCTAGAAGGAAAAGAAATCAGCCTATTCAAATAGTTAAGCGTCCTAAATATATATCTACACACAGATTTCATACAGGATATGACACCTTATCATGAATTGTGCAGCGTGGATGAGAAATCTACTGGCGTTTCTGAACATTTGAGCAACAGACTATATTTTGTGTGTGTGTGTGTGTGTGTGTGTAAATTCGTTTCAAACTTACATCAACTTCCTAAAGTGTAATGAAACAAGTGTCTCTAGAACCGCAAGTGCAATTCTCATTTAGCAAGTGTAATGTCAATAAAATGTAATATATTTCTGGATATCGGACAAACAGCAGTAGGACCATCTATATAATGCGTAAATACCAGTTTGAATAATATATAAACAGTGAATTCCACAGGTGAATCAACTTAAACGCGCGCATTGCAGAATATATATAGAACAGTTTGCAGCGCACACTTTTAAAGTTGATTACCCTGTATAATCACTATTATAATTGAAGTTATTATATAGAATGCAAAATACATATTACACATTACTTATCTTAGTACTGTGTACGTAACTCGTAATGAAGTAAAATTAAATAAAATGGATCATTTAAAGAGTTGAACATTTTGTGATATTGTGAATACTAAATGTTTAAATTTTGTGCAGTTTGCCTAAAAAATGTAAACAAAAACATTAGTACTCTTATACAGTATGGCAAATACAAAGAAAATTTTGATACATACGAATATTCGTTAGTTTTACGTCTCCAATAGTTGCCAAGTTGCCATTTTCGTAGAAAAACAAAAGGACAGACATTAATAATTTCGTGAAAGGTAAAACAAATTTCAATTGGATCATTTAGGATTTTTGTAAGAATTAAATAAAAAATTACGAATGAAGTTTTACCTTCTTCTTCGGTGCGCATTAATAAGATTATATTCGTACATTTCACTTAGGGCATAAATATAACTTCAACATATCCCGAAGTATTGCATCAAAACGACCTTAAAATTAATCTTTCATTGGATTAATTCAATAAACTGTTGAAGGTATTGTGAGTCATGTTCCACGAGGGAACTACGATACTTCAAGGTTAATTGAAAGAATTGATACATTCACTGAGGGTAATATGCGAGGTTGTTAAGAGTTTTGAAAGTGAATGTGGGTAAGAGCGAGTTATTGGTTGTGGAGAGGGAAATTCGGACTGTCATATGATGGTGAATGGTGAAGCACTAGAAGTAATAGTCTTTTAAGTAGCAGGGATGTGTAGTGAACAAAAGCGGTACGAGCGCGGATTAAGTTAATAAAACAGTGAATCGAGCAAGAAAGGTGGCGGTTGTGAGAAAGTTGGAATTGGATAGAGATACTGCGAGATGTTTAACGAAGATTTATTAGTCCAGACATTTTTCTATGGATGTAAAACACTGCCATGGTATGAAAGGGAGAAGTCAATAGTGAAGGCAGTTGGGATGGATAATCTCTGAGAAGTACGTGTGGCGCGCGTCGAATTAAGAATGTGAAACTACGGAAAGATGTGGTGTTCTGAAGTTGAAGCGAAGTGAAAACTGAGGCAAGAAGTGTTTTACGGTGGTTTGGACGTGTTGAAAGAATGAAAACGACAGTTGTGAAAAGAGTGTCTTCGAAGGTAGGAAGAGAAGAGGAAGACCGAGACGATGGATGGCCATGGTGAATGATTGCGTGAAGCAGCATGGACTTGACCTGGGTGATGCGCGAGAAGTGACTGAAAGTAGGTTGGAATGGAGGTGGTTTGTTAGAGGCACGCTAGTTCGGGACGCCATCCCTTTTATTTTTGACAAGGTCTGGAAGCGCCAGCACGCATGGCGTATGAAACACCGCGAGTGTAGAATGCAGCCATGTTATGGGTATTTGCACTGGTTCAACAGAACACCCGCGTGAATGGATATGTACGCTTTACTTTCTGCCTTTTCTCCTCTTCACTACCTTCTGTATTTTATATCAGAGTTGTTTCTGCCTTATTACTTCATTTCGATGGGATAAGAGTTTTAGGATATATATCCATTTTGACGATCAAAATGAACCCATTCATGAAAGTGGAAACAAATATAGGTACAATCTCCATACACGGCAACTTCACTCCCTTTGCTGAACGTTAAGACAGGTTCCTTATTACCGTTTTAATTTTTACAGTAGAACTTACTTTACAGTTTATACTAATTATATACATCCACAAAACTTCGAAGTTAACTAGAAAACAACACTACCATAACTACTGATGGGAGTTCGAGAATATTTTATTTCATTTGTGCAGATGGGCCCTGAAGAGGCCAGAGTTGAGGCTATAAGTTGGCCATTGTCCTATACGAACTAAATTACCAAGAGTATTTTGACAATAATTAGCCATCCCCCTCTTGAAATATTTTATTTTAACCCCTCACTTAAATACGTTCCACGGGCTCGAAAACGAGAACCACGATTATCTGAGCGCGATTTCAAGAAATAAAATTTAGGATTGCATGTACACACAGAGAAAACGGAGAACGACAAACGAACGTTTAACAGGGGCAATTTTTCAAGTAATAAGTATTGCAACTTAAAAGCCCAATTTATGAACACTTGTTACAGCGGCAACGAATTCTCATATTGGATTTCAGTAGAGTAATTTCTGAAGTTATCGAGATGGGGCTTCCGTTTTGAGGTTACAACGCTTCTCGACAGAACGACCTACAGTTAAAACACACTTAGTAATGCATTCCACGCTGTAGTTGAGGCACCGTGAAGAGAAGGATTCTTTCGGAGTAAAACGAAATGAAAGGAAGTCAAAAGGATGGCTCAAAATGTAAGAAATAACGCGACCTTGGGCATAAGAGAAACCACATCCCTTTCGACAACGACGACGACCACCACCACCACCACTTAAATAATCATTCAACCAACTATAGTACTCACCCTTTCCTCCACGTTGCATACCACGTGACAATGGGACATCGGTTTGCAAGTCATGTTGGAAAAAAGGTCGGATTCCGTAGTATAATTGCTGACGGGATACTCGCAACAGTCTTCGTACTGATCGAAATAAGAAACCCTTCGAGGAACGGGTTCGAGTCCCGTTTTCAACTCGATGAAGGTGGTAAAACTAAAGTTGTCGCATTTCGCCTCTTCGCCACTGTGGAGACAGATGTTGGGAGGAGCCTGGCTGTCCACCAACATCTCCGCATCGACATCGACCCCAAAACTGTCATTGGCACTATCTTTCGACCGCGGGTAAATGGCACCGCAATATTTGCTTTCGATGTGGCATTCCTGCCGACAGTTTGTGATTCTGAAACACGTTTTAAGGGTTCTTTAAACTAAAAAATAAGAGAGCAGAAAGGAAGCTACGCCCCCACCGAGAAAATTAAAGCATAGAAGGATGCATTCATTCAAACTTTCGTTAATGACAATGTTTGAGGTTGAAAGAGAAAAGTTAACGAGTGGGTAAACTTATTATATTTTCTTTTCTATCTTATTTAAGCGTGGTTATTGTACTTAAGAAATGGATTCAAACATTTGATGTTTTTTAACTTCGCAACGGCATCGAATTTTAGTCGTGATCGATTATACAAATTCTACAGCTTTTACTTCTTAAATACAATCATTAATTTTACGAGCAAAGTTATGATCTGGTATTTAAATACTGTGTTTAACATTTAAAAACCTTCAAGGTTATGATATTTAAATAAAAGTAATAGAAATTTAAAAAAACATTTAAAACTTTCTCCCACTTCTCTTGTATTATATTGTGTTGTGTTTATAATTTATTCATTGACAGTTTAGAAATAAATTTGTTTTGAATGTTTTTAATATATGTATATACACTCATACAAATATATATACTCTTATAAATATATGGATTAAAATAAAATAGATACTGTTCAAAATACACGTGTCACGTACCAAACGGGGTGCGCGCGCGATGCTTGTACGTTTATATTTTTATTTACTCGTAACGACAGTAATGGAAAAAAAAAAAATGCTGAACCTTCATCTTAAATTTTACCTTCCTACTTTAGTTTCTATTTTATTTTAATCTCTTACAGTTTAAAATCTCCATTTTGAGACTTCTAGCAACTCGTTTAAAAACAGGGTAGGAATAAAATAAATGAATATAGTCTCCCGAGGCTCAGTAGTTAGGAATTAAACTCGGAACATGAAGGTTCCGGGTTCGACTTCCATTGCTTCCTCGGGTTGAGTGAGTTGGGCTGGCCACCTACTGCGCTAATACTCGCGCTCGGATTATTATAAAGTTCACGCCCATCCGCTTCTGTATTGGGAAACGAGTTTCAAAAGGTTACCCCGCTTACGGATCTCTTAAATTATTTCGTAAACAAATAGGTAATACGTCACACAATCCTTCGCTGAAGAATCGTCAAGTCAGGTTGAAAATGAAACGCATTGTAACGTACCTTAAAAATTCATTCAAGTACGGGGGTGTCCAGACTATAATATCGGGGGTTTTAAGGTTATGCCGCTTTAAGTTCCGATATTATTTTCTGGACGCCCCGTATTTCACGAAACTGTGAAATGTTCAGCTTACCACAAATTTTTCAATAGATATTTCAGTTTGGTTAAATTATGTCAACTTTAGAACTGGAATAATTTTAACTGTAATGTTTTGAAAGCTAATTTAATAATTATACTACCATAATAAAGCTTTCAGGATACTCGATAAACAGTCTGATCCATAAACTTACACTTAATGAAAAAGTTCATTCGACAAATTTGCTTAAATTGAAGAAAAGCGATTCTTCAATTTCCAAAAATATTTGCACACATACTACAAATTATAAAAGCTTTCAAAATAGGAAATAATTACAAGGGTCATCATCGCCGTCTGAGTTACATCGTGGCCATTTCGCAGCACCGCTTCCCGCTCGATCAGCGAGGTTGAGCGTAGTCGTAGCTGGATAGTAAGCTGGATAGTAGCTGGATGGGATATGATTCTGATTCCACGTAAAGCCGTAGTAGGTCCTCAGTCACGTTTGAGGAGACTAAACAACCCCCTAAAACATCGCATCACCACCTTCGCAGTTTAAGATATTTTTCTTACACGTTTAGGTCAATGATGACAATGACGACGCCAACAAGGTTTAAAAACGGTTCATTTCGACCTTCGATCGATGAACAAAACCTGATGTATAATGTTCGACTACTATTAGCCAATATAAAATCTTCGAGAGAAAAGCGGAGATAAAAAGCTTCAATAAACCCCAAAATAAGTGCTTTTCCTTACCCTTAATGCAAACGATAGATTGGAGCAAACGTTAGGTTGAGTTAGCTTTTAACTTATTATAGTAATTTCCGTTATGGTAGAAGAGTCAATTTATAAGCGAAAATGTTGCCTAAAATCCCCGAAACGAATGAGACTGGTGTTACCTGAAACTACCTTCATGAGAGCTGGGTATTTTAGGGCATTCTCCGGTGCAAGATTGGAGCACGAGTGAAGACCCCTCAATGCCACACACCATCTGCAAATTGGGTTGGTGCGCCGCTTCTCTTTCAGGTACGAATAGAAGGGCGGTGTGAAAAACACCAGCTAAAATATAATAATAAACAGGCCCACATTAAAGCTACCAGTTACCAAGTAAGTCACTAACAAAGTTATGTATAAGCGCATTAAAATACCTACTAATCAATACCGCTTCCTTATCTTGCACAACTCTTTACAAGGTCATTCATTCAAGTATTTTCTCGTACGAGTTTATGCTTCACAAAACAGAGGCCAAGCAATCTGGTTCTTTTTTTATCAATGTTGCTTCACTTTTAAACCGATTTAGGCATACATCATTTACCAGACAGCTTCTTTAATTTATATAAATTAATCCTTTATAAAATGACTACACAGAAGAGGCGTTCAATAGCGTAACTCAATTTATAAAATAAGACTTGTCATTTCAAATGTTTTTCACGTCGTCTTTATTTTGAACTTTTAAATAATAAAAGTAAAAATTAATCTCTTTTTCAGATCGTTTTATAGGTAAAAATGCAGACTAGTAATTAGATACGTCCAAAATAGTTAAAAAAAAAAAAAGCATTTAAGAACTAATTTTCTGTTAATGTAAAAAATTAAGTTAAAATTTAATGGTTTTGGTGTCTTTCAAATCATACATTATCGGGTAAGATTGCGAGAATGAGGTAAATTCCACCTGCCTATATACCGCGAGACTGGCAAGAAGAGATAATGTACATATGTGTTAAGTACATTAACGCACAAACGCACATTTTCACTCGAGATTTGATATTCAGTTAAAATGAAACTGATCTTTCTTTTGCTCGTACAAACAATTACTCAAACTAAACTAGATACAGGAAGAAAAAAGTTCTCTGCGAGTTTGAACTAGGGTTCGAATCACCCCCCCCAAAAATGTTCTATCGTTAAAGTTTATTTTTAAATGTTAATTACAGTACTTCCAACACGTTTGGCTCAAATTTGACAACGGAAGGATTGTAAAATACTAAAGCTTTATAAAATAACATTAACGTGTCATAGACATGCCGGTAATGGGTCGGAGAACATTTGTAACTTGATATAAAGGACAAGGCAATCAGTCTTTTATCGTTCTTGCCTCGTAGCAAGAGGAACCTTACCTAAGAACATGGAGGTGATAGTAATGAGTCTATAATGGCCAAACCTATCAGCCAAGTACCCGACGAAGGGAGGTCCGACGAGGGCAGTCAAAGGAAGGACGGTGTTGATCCACGTGATTTCCTCGTGGGAGAGGCCGATGTGGGACATATGGATGGTAAGGAAGGCCGGAAGGCAGCCGATCGCTGACAAAGAAAAGGAGGTTATTGGAGCATAAATTCGCTTAATGTAATTGGGTAAAGGACAATATAAATTGGTTCTAAGGTTATTAACTAAATAGGTTACGAGAAAATGCATCCCAAAAGAGATTCAAAGACTGGCAAATTTGAACTTAATTAGTGTAACCAGCAATATTTAAATAAATAATAATGCTATAATCTTTATAATAAAGCTATTATAAACGTAGGTCAAATCGAGTAGTAATTATGATCACTGCATTAAAATAAGGTCATACGTAACGTAATACATGTCTAGGCCTAATCGCATAATTTACCCGTAACCTACAAATTTCTCCCAAACTTTACAGCCTACTTACAGGGTATACTGGGAAGAGAGCTTACTTCAGCATATAATTTTTAATAATAAAAAGGTAGATTTTAATGATTTCGAAGAAAAACATTTTAAATTTCCAAAACATTTGGCAAATTGAAACGCATTAAATCAATCAATCTTTTTTTTTTCACATTCCTATAATTTCAACAGGCAATTTTCCATTTAAGAGATGCATAATAAGCGGTCCTATACCTATATTAGTATGCTAACTCCAATTATAGGCCTACTCGTATAGGACCTATATACAATCAACTCTTTTTAATAAATCAAAGGAATGCACCCTGCTAACTTTAAAGGGGTGGGGGGCTAAAAATAATTACGCAATATCCCAGTACCTGGGTGATATTATTATTATTATTATTACTTACCCGCATATAAGAAGAAAAGGAGTAACTTCAAAGGTAATAATTTTTTGTTGATACGACCCATTGTTCTTCCTTTCAATAACTAATTAAAAAAATGGTTCCTACTTCGTGGTGGCAAAGATTTTCCATAAAAGTTACTGAAGAAGTAGTTTAAAGATCTATTTATCTATAGGATCTACATTTATAACAGGCATTTGTAAGGCCCCTTTATTTCTCAGGCTTACTTTTCCCTCCACCTTCCCGTATTTGTACGGGTTTACAGGAAGGTTTTCTTCAGCTATTTAACTTAACATAAATTTGAACAAGTATTTTCAAAATGGCACAAGAGAATTTTTTTTTTTTTTTTTTTTTTTTAAATAATTCACTTTCCCCCAAAATATCGGAAATAATTATTTTTTTTTAAAGAGTTTTTTATTTTGTAAAATTAAATTTCCATATATAATTTCACAATTTTACATTTTTCACATTCTTAAAAAGTTCCTTTTTAACAAGCGTGATAAATAAGAAAGTTTTGACTCGTCACTTTCAATTATAAGTTAAACTCGCACGCATCTTCAATTCATCTCAACTAAAGTTGAGGAAATGTTCAAACTCGTTTTCTGACCAGCTTGGTAACATAAATAAAGCTAATAACTTAATAACTTCGATTGGATTTCTTTTTTTAGCTTTTATTTCAAATTCTTCGGGTTTTTTTTACCCCCTTTTTGCGGTTATAAAATATTCGCGTAATTGCCGTTATTTTCTCGAAGTTTTTTCCTCCTCCCTCCCTCGTGGTCGAATTTTGTGGTCAATGCGGTTGGATTGATGTCAGTATTAAGAATTTTTTACATTCTTCTTGAGAACCACGTAAAAAAAAAAAAAAAGGATATCCTCCGCAGATTTTATCTCATTCCCATTTGAAAAACTTCAGTGAAGTTTAAAGAGTCCACGAATTTACGGGAATCTTTGAAATATTCATCTGAAAAAAATAAAAAAAATAAGATTACGCATTTAATTTTATCCTATTTTATGCAGCGCAATTTGTATTTTACCCGTTCACTCAGCAGCAGCAGCAGCAGCAGCAATAATAATGTTTGAGGTTGTTTAATTTCCTACGCAAGGGCAAAGGTTAGGTGACTGAGGGGAATTACGGCTTTACGTACGATCAGAAACATCTAAGGGTCGGCTACATCATCTGGACACCGAAGATAGTCACCCATCCATTTAGTAAACAAACCCAATGTTGCTTAACTTTGTTAATCCGACGGGAATCAACGTAACGATAAAATAATAGGTCAGGAGGGGCAGAAATTGGGACAACTCTCAGGCCAGACTAATGCGGCCCACTGGGGGAACTCCTGAATTATTATATTATTATTATTATTATTACCAGCTCCATTAGGAGATGAACCCCCGACCTCGGTTTGAGCCCATGGTTATTCTGTATTTTTTTTTTTTTAAGTTTCGAATTATTCCGTAGCCTTCCTCGAAAAGAAACTCGACCCACTGAATGACGAAAGCAGTTTATCCACAATTTTAATTCACCCTAATGCGACCTTACCTCATCTACTCTGACTTGTCCTAACCTAACTTATCCTAACATGATATTTCGACGAAATGCCTCATTGGTCACTCGATTCAGTAAACATTATTTTAAAAGATAAAACCCATATCATACGGCCGTTTGTTGTCGCTGAATCATGTCCAGCTTGAAAGCGATCGTTGCTGTTTACATATT
Source organism: Bathynomus jamesi (assembly GCA_023014485.1). NCBI lineage: Eukaryota > Metazoa > Arthropoda > Malacostraca > Isopoda > Cirolanidae > Bathynomus > Bathynomus jamesi. The sequence continues at coordinate 163,125 of JAJOZX010008502.1, forward strand.
AAGGGACAACAATCAGAGTTTGAGAAATTTCAAAATCTCGTCACTGAACAGCGATTAATAATATCCGATGCGCCACATTCAAATTTATTTCTGAATTAGGTATAAATGTGACATATTTAATCTCCTTTTGGGTTCAGTTACTTTTAGTAATATATAGTCTGTACATACATACATACATACACAGCCCCTATGAGAATGGAGGGAGGAATACTAGGGGGCCCCAACTAAATGCCAAGTTTGATTTTTTTTGTGTGTCAAATAATTTGTTTTACTGTAAAGTACAAAATCAATTTTTTTTTTAATATCTCAGATAAAATGAAGATAGTGTATGAACATGGGGCTGCAAAACTAAAACATACCAAGAAACGACAGGAAGCTGCAACTGCCAGTACCCAATTTCTAATTTTTTTTTCAATCCTATATCTTCTATCACGATACCTACACCATCTCAAACTGATGGAAGTATGGCAGATACGGAGGTTAACCTAATGTTCAAGAAAATAAAGTGCCAGGTCAATTTCATGCGGCAGCATCCAGTGCCAAATTCGAAGTCTCAAGAATTTATGTCTGGCGACGATACCTCTAACTCAAAACACACGAAAGAATAAAAACTACGGAATTCAGTTATTTTGGTACGGGCAACTTAAAAGGCAATAGCAAACCATTCGCTAATCTCATTTACATTCAAATAAAACACTAGTTAGTAATTCAAGTTTATTTCTAGAGTTTTTCAATTACATTCTCATTATATTTCACCTCCGTAAAATTTTGAGAGATGTATGAAGTTAACATCTTAAATTAGGCAGTCGTAGTAATAGAAACTAATAGTATGTATTATTTACTTACACACACTACTAACCAGTTCTTATGGGGAATTGTTGGCCCTGGAAAACCTAGAACCACCAGTTCTCTGGAGGTCCCTCTACACACACACACACACACACACACACATTATATATTACTTATTCCATTACTTATTCGCACTATAGTGGATTTAATTTTCCCAGAAGAGTTCCTTGCTCCATGCAATGCACGGTCTGTGTGTAACATACATACATACACGAGGAGACTGTAGACACCAATCGACAAGGGAAGTACTCGGGGGGGGGGGCAGGAGACAGGGAGCGCTGGAACTCCCGTTTCTCCCGTCACTGTCCTCCTTGCTGATCTTTTTTCCGCGTCTCATCTACCCTGTGAGCGGTCCAGCATGCTCTCAAACACACACTTCTCTCACTACACACGTGCATCTCACATACTACACAATCTTTTCAAAGTTAAAAAGACCTTGATTTTGGCTCTCTTCTTCCTCTATGGGTGGGGGCGTTTTTGCAGGCATTCGCCCATGGCCCCCTCCTTCCTGCATAAAAAAATTAAATTAAAAAAGAATGTGTGTGTGTGTGTGTGTGTAAAATCAAGATTAAAGAATCTTCGTCATTGATTTTTTTAATTTGAAAACATTATTAAGTGTTATTAGTAAATTGGTAATATTCTTTTTGTATCATTTAAATCATTCCATAATTTCACTGAATTCATACTATGGAAAATGTGGATATAAAAAATATTGTGAATGTAAATTCATTTAAAACCAAGTTGAAATGTCGATTAATAATAATTAATGGAATACTAATAAAAATCTAGGATTAAATGTACATATTAATTAAATGTACGTATTAATTAATAATTCTTATCCATGATTTACGTATTATTAATAATGTTTTATTCTTAATTAAGAGCCCAGTAAAGCCTAAAGCTTAAGTGCCAAATAAAGTAAAATATAGTTCAATTTCACAATTATTTATGTTAAAACAAAAGCAAAAAATTGTAAAACTATTTATTTTATCAATAAAAGTTATTTAATATCCATTAATAATGACGGTAATGTTAGTATAGTGCAAGTTTACAACATTATATATCTTAAGCTACGTTTACACTTAGATACATGTATGAGATACTTGTCTTTTGACAAATCGCGATACATCATCAGCTCATACATTTTGTACGAGATGGTTGTCGCGATGACAATCAGAGATACATTTTGTATATGGTAATTTCGCCATATACACGGAGACAATTGACTTGTATGAGCTACTCACGTATGCGCAGTAGTCCTTTAGCCACGTACCTCAACCGTCTACCCTCACTTTGTAGAGTTTCTTGTTTAAGTACACGTTCTAGTAGATCCCGCCTTTGTTTGACACCTTTAACTAATTTGTTTGACACCATGACATCGTGGCCAAAAGAAAAGACATTATTGTTAATTGAAAAAGTTAGAATAAGTAATGTGTGGAATATTAAATCAAAGGAGTACAAAGACAGTAATGTTCGTGGGGACATTTTTGAGGACATAGGAAAAACACTTAACTGTTCCAGAAAAGAAGTTGAAGACAAATGGCACAACGTCAAGAGTCAATTTTGCGGAGAACTGGCAAAAGTTAATTCCAGTATAAAATCTGGATGTGCATCTGCTGATGTTTATACGCTTACATGGTATGCCTTCAATAGTTTGACATTTCTGAAAGACCAATATCGATCACACCAAAACAGGAGCACGGAAGAACCAACAAATCAGGTAAGTGAAAAAAATTTATTTACTGTGTATTCAGTTTTATCATTAAACAATACAATAATCTGCGGGGATCAGATGTAAAAGTCACTAAATTCATGTAAAATAAACCAAAATTAAATACCGGCTGTACTCTTAAAATATTACGTGTGACAAAGACGTAGCCTAGCACATTTCGTACGCAGAGAACGAACGCCAGACCTGGCGGTTTTTATAGTACGGTTTTTAGAAACTTTGGCATAGTCTACAGTAGATGCTTTATCTATTATACTGCCAAGGTAATGATCCCTGAATGCTGCAGAAATACTCTCCAAATTCCATCCGGTTGTCGAAAGGAGCATTTGTCCTCCTTCCTGTTCTGTCAAACTGCTGTAGATCAGTAGAACTGGTATTAATCGTTCTCCATGCACCCGATAATACGTTGCCATCTGCATCTTCGGTGTCGAATGTACCGCGGGGGGGGGGGGGGTATATTGTGACGACTTCACATTTCTCAGATAGTTGTGAATGTAAATCGCAGCTAAGGTTACACTTGTTGCTTTTGTTGGGCTTAGATGCATTTGGGTTTTTAGAACTCGAAACACTGCACTTAAAATCCCGAACACATTTTCAACAATACGTGGAGCTCTGGCACGATAGTTGAAAATCCTTTACCAGGAATTTTGAGGGTAGTGACCTGGAAAAGGTTTGATGACGTTTTCTTCCAAGGCGAACGCATCGTCGGCAACCAAAACATACGGCGTCTCTTTTGTTCTTCCAGGAAGTGGAGCTGGTTGTGGTATATTCAGCTGTTTTCTCAACAATTTTTCATATAGGGATGTGTGTTTGAATACACCTCCATCAGAGATTCTTCCCTGTATTCCGACATTAGCATAGATAAACCTGTAGTTAGCATCAACCACCCCTAGTAGTACAATACTAAATGTCTGCTTGTAATTGTAAAATGCAGTTCCAGTATTCGGTGGTGCTATTATTTCCACATGCTTTCCGTCCAAAGTCCCTAAGCAATGGCGGAAGTTCCATATTTTTTCAAAGTCGTCAGCAATTTTCAACCACTCATCTTCATTCTGGGGAAGCTGAAATGAAAACGAACGTTATGAATAAAAACAGGTTGGGGGCAGAGAGTTTATAGTCAGTAAAATGTCAATCAACAGATAAACTTACACACTAGAACAAAGAAAAGACGTGGGGTGGCAAAAACCATAATATTTATTTTAGGCTATATAGCAATAAAAATAAACCCCTTCATATTCACTTTTATTCATTTTATTATTCATTTTATTATTCATTCATATTTATTCATTTCATATTTTCCGTACTTCCAGAACATAATTGAAGAGGGGCAGCAAGAAAATGCAGTGGATGCTAATGATCTTGTGGAAGGTGACCATTTGAATCGTGATGAAAGTGAGCAATCTATTCAATCTCCACGGGAAAGAACTCCAGCTACTCGAGAACCAAAAAAACGCCCAACGCAATCAGTTGATATGGGAGAGATTGTTAAAAATATGAAAGTAATTGGTGATAGGATGGCTGCGCGTCCACCAAGAGACGAATTCAATGTGTTTGGTGAACATGTAGCAAATGAGCTCCGGAGTTTGAGCGACAGAAAATACCGCTTAATACTATCAGAAGCAAAACATAAGATTAACGCCGTGTTATATGATGCAGAAATAAACCGAATACAATTGGACAATTCTACATCCAATCCGTCAACTCCTGCTGCAACCTATTCAAATCCTCCAACCCATTCTTCGTCTTATGCAAACCCTCGAAGTACTCCTACCCCATCTTATGCAACCCCTCCTAATTTTACGTCTGATGAGGACTGCAGTGTTTCTGCTAACACTGGAAATTACGGCGATTTATCAAATGTCACTTCAGACCAGACAACTCCTACTTATGCGGTTTTGCAACCTGCTAGTACCTTACATAGGCTAGGATGTTTGAGTATTAAATGATGTCTATATTGGAAAGTGGTTATTATATATTGAATATTATATTAATATTTATTATACAATATATAATATGGTTTTGATTATGTTTGATGTTTTGAAACCACAAATGGTTTTGATTAGCTAGCGATTATTACTTTTAGGATTTGTTTCAAATAATGAAGCTGAATTATTTTTTTACTGTTTTTTAAGTACAATTTTCAGTTTTTAAATAAAAATAAAAATTATCAACCATGAAATAAACTGTGTTTCTTACCTTCATTTCACTTGATAACGCTGTGATAATTGCTTCACACGCATTTCCAATAATATTACACACGGAACTTTTAAGAGATGCAATGCATGTACATTAATGTTGAAAAAAGAGTCTCCTGTTGCCAGGAAACGTAGTGTAAGTGCTAATTGGTCATCCGGTGGTATCGAACACCTAAATTTAGTCTTTCTTGACAATATAAGGTGCTACCAACTTAAGTAGATTTTCAAAATCTACAACACTCATTCTCACATAATTCCTGAAGTAAGCACCATCCTCAAATGTCATCTCATTCCTTAACATTGAGTAGGCTCCATGCGTTTCTCTTTTACATAAAAATTCGCGCTGCCACCACCTACGTTTTCTTTTTTCATAGTTTTTTTAACATTCATTCCAGTCGCTGCACTTAAAAACACAAAACCTTCCTCGTCAAAAGACATTTTGCAACTGATACATGTGCCCAGATGTGAACAGGAGTCAAAATCCCTCGAGATTTATACATGTATACATCTATATACATCTATATTTGTATCTCATACATGTACCTAAGTGTAAACGTAGCTTTAAGCTACAAATTACAAATCCTTGTGTAATTTCATTTTTTTTTTGCACCCTAACTACTTATGCTTACAAAAATGTATTTAAAGTAATTTTCTTTTGGCGAGTAATTTGAAATAAGACTAATTACCTTTTCTATTTTCTTTATATTTTTTTATGTCCTTAGATAATCTAATTTTGGTCAGGTTAGGTACTTAGTGGCAATATTACCTACACTAAATACTAGTAAAGGTTAACTAATTAAATTTTGTGGCACAAATTTAGCGGCGTCACGACAATGAAAAAGTCCGTGCGAATATAATAACAGTTGCATTTCTGCGGCTCTAATCGGCTCTGTTACAACACAAACTGAACGGCAACAAACAGCGGCCGTGTGATATAGGGTTTAGCCTAACACGAATCCTGTTTGGAAAACAATCTTTTTATTTTTTTCACATACCGGGGGGGGAGTAAAATTGCTCCGAGATCCAGATTTTAAACACGGGTACATTCGGCTCACTTTTTGAACCAACCCTACAATTTTGAAAAGAAGTTCGCCTGGAAGCAAAAATTCTAAAGAAATTAGAAAATTACGAATAATTTTGTTTTAGAAATTTTATTACAGTCACGCATCCAAAAAAGTAAAATATCCAAAGAAAAACATATTTACCAATTAGTAATTTTTTATACTTTTCTTTTTTTCGGCGAACTTTATTCCAAAACTGTACAATTAGTGATGTAGGTCACATCCGCATCCGCATAACATCCGCACATTTTCTCGCATCCGCGTCCGCATCCGCACTTTGGACTGCGGATGTCGTGCGGATGTGGACCGTTGAGATAAAACGTCATTAATAAGCGGAAATTATCAAATTCTACTATATTAATAGAACTAGTTCATTGTGCGCAAAAGTGATGCAAGCGACAAGACGAGAGGCTGTTCTTGTATGAAGTTACTCTCTTGCAACCTACTTAGATCCACGTTACAAAGCTAAGTTATTTTCACCTAGTACATTAGAACGAGTTAAATCATCACTTGGCAAAGCAGTTGAAGAGCTTCAATCTCTTGAATCTGTCGCTTCGCCACCCACCAAAAGAATAAAAGTTTCAGTGACAGAACCAACACCTTCAACAAGCAAATCTATCACAGAATCTGTCTCTCAGTTTCTTGAGTCAAGCAGCAATGACGAGACCTACGCGATGTCAAAAGATGTAGTAAAAATGATCGAGAGCTATCACCAAGAAAAACGCCTGGCTGCATGTGACAATCCTATTAGTTGGTGGAAAAATACGCAGAATATCTATCCATACTTGAGTAAACTTGCAAGGAAACATTTAGCCTGTCCTCCAACAAACGTACCAAGCGAGAGATTATTTAGCAGTGCTGGATTAATATATGATGAAAAGAGAAACAGACTGGCAGCAGAAAAGGCAGAAAAATTAACGTTCCTTAAGCATAACCTTCCTATAATTAAGTTTGAACATTAAACGATGAACATCTTAGTTTACTTTATTTTAATTACTCATTTATAAATATGCCTAATAAAACTTTAAACTTAATATAAATAGTTATCAAGCTAATTAAAGATCTCTTTCTATAAGGGTGGAGGAGGTTGGGGAAAGAGGTCGGTGGGGTGCATTTGAGTTGGGTTCACGTCCCGCATCCTGGTAACACAATTATGGTTTCTAATTGTGGCTGAAACTCAACAAAATATAACTAATTTATTTGCAGACGAATTCACTAATTGATTTCTATATTAGTTAGATGCTTGATATTATTTTATATGTTCAGAGAAAAGTACAGCAATTATTGTACAATTAATCAATTATACTACATTATAGCTAGAGCTCTCTCTATATAATAACTTATTATATACGTTAAACACAACAAATCTCGAATATATCCTAAAAAATAACGAAAATGTAGACATCCGCATCCGCGGATGTTGAAATCAAACATCCGCATCCGCGGATGTGAAAAAAATGACATCCGCTACATCACTATGTACAATACATACTTTCAAGAACGTCGCGCTAATGCTTCGCATTTGCCGATCACGAGTAAAAAAAGTGACCAAACCACATTCGAAGTCGAAGATTTCTTTCTTTTATTAAGACATAAACTACGTAATTGACGACCTCTTTCAGTCTGAAAACAAATATCATGCTAGTAATTTTAAAAATAATAATCTATTTTGGAGTGAAAATAATGAATACATTTTTATAATCCTTTTTTTAACCGTCATGACAGAGAAGGCAATTAAAAATGGAACATGACACAATATGAAGTCTTAGTTCCTTTTTTGAACGTTTCAATTGAAAAGCATTTTGAATCAAGTAAAGGTAAGGTAATAAAATAAAAATAGCTTTATTTTCAATATATATATATATGAAAATTATTTCACGAAAGTAACACGTGAAAAATATTGTGTTTCCTTTCCTTCGTAGTTTTATTCATCATATATATATATATATATATATATACCGCACGGAGGTCAGGCTCGGAGCCCTCTCTCTAGAATTAGTTCGGTGAAGGAGAGAATTACTTTCGTGAACTCTTCTTCTCGAATTGAATAACCTTGAATAACCTTTATCTATATTATAATAAGAGAGCTGTCCGTCACACTTTCAGAAAGTTAGAAAAAATTGTGAGAAAAAAATTCAGAAATTGTATTACGGGCGGCAATGTGAAGCTCAAGATTTTCATGACTGTGTTCTTTTCTGTAGTTTAGCCTGTCTAACCGTCAGCGAAGCGGCGGGAACTGTACTAGTTGATAATAAAATAAATCCATTCTTTTCAATTTACAATGACGTGAATAATTTTGAAGCTCGACTATATTTTATTTAATTTGGCCCTTAAGCTTTAGGCTTTACTGGTACATCCTGATCAGCTGGGATTGTCCTGAGCCGAGGGTTTAGTTTTCCTTTGAAGGTGCTCACATCGACACCATTTGTTTCGAATTCCTCCCGAAAATTAGTTAAATAGTATTAACCCTATGACGACAGAGCAATTTTCCTTCAGTGTTAAGAGTTTCGGAATACCGCACATTTTGTCCTTGTTATTTTCCAGTGTCGTTTGGATGGTTACGGGGTTCAGTCTGAGATTAGGAACTAGTTTATTATTTTCTACGAGTACGTAAGGGTGCACCCGTTTTCTTTTTCCAACGAATACAGCTTTCATTTACGTAATCTTTCCTAGTAGTTTAGTTCTTTGAATCCATTGATTTGGCGAGTTTCGCTGCGAGAATTCTTTGAATTCCTTCTAATTGGCTAATTTTTTTTTTTTTTTTTTTTTGGTAATATGGGGCCATTAAGACTGAGCAATATTCCAGTTTTGGTATGATCGGTGTTTTTAGCAAAGGAATCATTACATTCTTGTACATTGTTTTAAAGGTTACAGAAATTATATGTTAACAGAAATCCATCCAGGGTTGGCTAAAGTAAAAAGAAGCCCGTGTCCTTCAAATTTCGCATCGTCGGTCATTGTAACTTCCCAAATCTTTTTTGCTTTAGAGTTTGTCCGAATTTCTTGTCCATTTGAGGCAATTTAGTCCATAGATTTTAGTTCCTAAATTTTTTCCTGAAAATATTAACTCAAGTTTTTCGATACTAAATTTCATACTGTTTTATAACCATTTCTATATTGATTTGTGTCCGTTTGTAGAGACCACATCGCTCGTGTTTTTAATATATCTGCCGATTTCTGTATCGTAAGCAAAGGATGTTACTGTTACTATTAGTTATTTCATATTGTAAATGGAGCTAGTACTGTTCCCTGTGGTACTGAACTATACTACCTCCAATTCTAAAGCTTACATTCCTTGGACTGTAACAACTTGCTGACACTTCGAGGAAATTATGTATGCATTTTCGAATTTTTCTACTTTTCATTTAGTCCCACATATTTCATTTTGTGCGTTATTCCATTATCACACTTTACACCGCCTTGGTAAAGTTTACGTATATCATAATTAAACAATGATAATTATCATAATTAGTGCGTTAATAATATCGTTATAATGCTATATTAGTTCTTAAGCACGATCTTCCTGATAGAAATCCATGCTGGTTCTCACTGAATCTTTTCTGCGCCTCAAAAACGTCGTAGATTTTTTCCCCCAATTATTATTCTTTCGAATATTTTGGTGAAACGATATCATTGACACTGGTTATACCTCTTTGCTCGAGAGTTATCCCCTTCTTTACATACAAGATCAATGTTCGATTTTTCTTCGGGACATACGTTAATTGTAATCCTCCCGTGACCAGGGATGATATTCACATCCAATACAGGGGGCTATTCCATTCATAGTTTTTAATAAGTGTAGCGTTCCATTAGTCGGAATCTTCAGCTATAACTCTCACTCTATCATCTGGTGTAATTTCGTCTCAATTATATTCTCGCTGCAATTCTTGTTAAAAGAAAGAATTTCTATCATATAATATTTTAGCTTTGGTGGGGATAATGAAAGCCGATTCATACCGAGGGTTAATATTTCAGATATTTCTTTTAGATCATCGGTTAGTAAATTATTTTTTCCTTTTAAAGGGCCGATAGTTGCGTGATTTTTTTTCTTTTCCTTTTCGCAAAGTTCCAGAAGTATTCTGGCTTATCCTTGATAGATTCTACAGCAGCAGCATCATCATCATCATTTCTGTTTCTCGGTTAGATCTTGTATGTCACAATCAATACTCTCAGTTTTTCATTTTTTGACATTGTCGTCTTTGCAATCGTTTTATTTTACAGACACTATCTTTCTGGCGAAACAGTGTTAATTTTTGCCTATCAAAATTGGGTTGTTGTTTTTAGCACCTTTTTTGAAGTTCAGAGAGTCTTTTCCGTTGTTTTATCTTTAAAGATAGTTTTCCAGTATAATCTGTTTTATATTTCTGTCTGTCTGTCTGTCTGTCTGTCCTTTATGCAAGCGCAAACCGTTTGACCTAGATACCAAATTTGGCACGGGAACAACACAGGTCCCCAGGTTGTGCACCTGGGTGTTATAATTAAAATTACTGGGCCCGAAGGCCCCAGCACCGCGATTAAACTACAGAAAAGAACGCAGCCGTGAAAATTTTGAGCTTCACATTGTGAAAAGATTTCTGAATCTTAAGATTTTCATGACTAATTATTTGGACACACGGTATATGCCCGAGTAGGTTAATTGAATGACCGGGTAGGTTAATTGAATGCCAGGGTAGGTTAATTGAATGCCCGGGTAGGTCAACTGAATGCCCGGGTAGGTCAACTGAATGCCCGCCATTACCCCCACCCCCTGGGGATCTAATGTGAAATTTATCCCGGGCAACGCCGGGTACCTCAGCTAGTATATACATATATAAAGGGGGAAGCGGAATGACGTCAAACTTCGTATTAAGCCACTTTGCATGTTCCTGTTATCGGAAAGATTTCACCACCGCTTCAACCGCCGGGAGTCATCGCGGCGAATGCTACCTCGCACTCGCGCAATATCGACTCGGGTTAAGTTAAGCTACTATTAAATCTCGGTTAGGCCAGTTAAGATTAGGTTAATCTTAAAAGTCCGCGATGTTGCAGAATGCGATTAAGGATTATAATTTTCAGAAAATCTGAACGAGCAACACTCGGTTAAAGTCGACACTAATCTTACGAAACATTAATTCGTGCAAGGTCATAATATATACAGGGTTGACAAAAGTAAATAGACGCCACGATGATTGTCCTCAACAACAAATGGCAAAGTTCATCGATGGAATGCCAAACCGCGTGTCAGTTTTACATAATGCAAAGGGGAAAGCAACACATCCTAAATATATTCATATAATAATAAATCTGTTATTATTTATTGACTTTTCTTATTCAATCAAAAGCTATGGAAAAACCGAAGGAGTCTATTTACTTTTGTTAACGCTCAGTATACATGTCACATAAGCAATAAAAATAAATACTTTAAAAATAATGAAAGCTTTAGTTTAGCAAAAATTTGGATTCTAAACTACAAAATTAACCAATTTCAGTGTATGATTTTGAATTGAAAAAAAAAAATATATATATATATATATATATATATATATATATGATGAATAAAACCACGAAGGAAAGGAAAGTGGTGCTCAAGCGCTTTCGTCTAATATATATATATATATATATATATATATATATATATATATATAATATATATATATATATATATAAACTTAATTATTGTTCATATAATAAATGTTTCGGAAAATGTTTGTCAACAACAAATACATTCACCGAGTACAAATTTCGAACCCAATGCCCTCACTACTACCTTAAGTAACCATAGCAACAGCCATATATGGACTAGCCTAGATGTTCCGAAATCCATTAAGATAATATACTTTTGTCGTAAAAAAAAAATCCTAGTAAAAGATCAACGCACCTTCAAAAATGAAATAAAGGGGTATATCTGTCTTCTTGTTGAACTTCACCCAAAGTTAAAACATTTCTTTAAGATATTTACTCTTTAATGACTCTTTACATTTAAAACCTCCCTTCTGATACCACTTTTAATCCTGAATCAATCATAGAGCGGTTCTTACAGTATTTACGCGTACCACTTTGTAT